>CALNHX010000791.1:0-285023 GCA_940337035.1 Agriotes lineatus
AACATATCCACTTGGTTTTATCAAATTGAGAACGCTTTAAAAGAACATGGCTTGTTTATTCTATTTTATAAGATAAAATTTACTAATTTTACTGTAAATTATTTCCTTCATTCAGCACAAAGTTTGTAACAGGCTATAATGATCGGAAAAATTTGAGCTATGTCATTCAACATCATGAGACAAATTTCTTGCACATTAAAGCATTTAATGATTGGTCGGAGATTCTCGAAAGGAAACGACTAAATAAAACCGTTAACGCAGAATATGAACGGCTTCTTCAAAATGAAAAACAACATTGGCGTGACGTTTTTGAAAGATTAAAACAGATTATTTTGACACTGGCAGAACTCAATTAACCGTTTCGTGGGAAATCTGATGTGATATATGAAAAGAACAGTGGAGTTTTCTTAAAGTTTGTCGAATACTTTGGTTTATACCATCCTGTTATAAAAGAACACCGTCGAATAACATCTGGTGAAACAAAAGTACATTACATAAGCAAAGATATTCGAAATAAAATAATAGAATTATTAGCTCAAAGGACGAAAAACAAGATTATTGAGATGGTAAAAAGTGCAGAATTTTTCTCTTGTCATTACGGACAGCACTTCTGACATCAGTCATAAAGAACAACTCACTTTGATTACTCGATTTTTAAATACGAAATCCAATAGTGCACATCTAGTGGAGGAGCATTTCCTAGGATTTCTAGAAAAAGATGATACGTCGGGATATGGACTGGCAACTAAATTTTTAGATGAGCTAAGAATTTAAGGATTAGATATTAAAAATTGCAGAGGTCAAAGCTATGACAATGGGGCCAATATGAGAGGAAAAATATTGGACTTTAGAGACAAAGCGCTTTTTTCGTTCCCTGTTCTTGCCACTCAATGAATCTTGTTTTGAATGATGCGGCAGAATCCAAATATTCAAATGGTGAACTTTTTTGGAAGGTACAAGTTTTGTATAAGTTTTTCTCTGCATCAACATACAGTGGTCGGTATTGTTGAAACATGTATCTAGTTTGACTTTAAAACCCGTGTGTTCAGCAAGATGGGAAAGCAGAATCAATGCTATAAGGCCAATTAGATACCAAATTGGGGAAATTTATGATGCGCTTATTGATATTATGGAAGACCAATCGTTAATGGGTTCTCATGGAAACAAAACGAAGGTTGACGCAAAAAAATGGCACGAAAATTGAAAAATTATCAATTTATTTGCACCGCAGTACTTTGGTATAATATATTATTAGAAGTTAATAAAGTGAATCTTCTAATGCAGAATCCAACACTTTCTATTGTTGCCGCAGTAGAAACAATTGAGTCCGTTCTTAATTACTTGAAAAAGCTCAGATCCGACGAAGAGTTTCAGAACCTTTTTATTACTGCTCGTGAATTAGCAGATACAATTGATTTGGTACCCAAATTCCAGGAAGTGCGAATGAAAATACGAAAACGCAATTTTGAATACGAAGCGAATGACGACGCAATGGAAGATTCAAAAGAAAAATTTAAAATTGAAGTTTATTTTAATTTGTTAGACGTCGCTATACACTCAATAGAGGAACGTTTTAAACAGCTATCAAATTATAAAAATACATTTGGATTCTTACATTCCATTTCAAAATTAACTACATGGAAGAAAGAAGATATTTTAAAATATTGTAAGGATTTAGAAATTATACTGAGCGTCAGAGATGATAATAAAAAAGGCATTGATGGTATTCAACTGTCAGAAGAATTAATATTCATTTCAAGTTTGCTGAAACCATCAGATGACCCGAACGATGTTTTGATATATATATTACAGAATGAATTAATACCAATTTATTCAAATTTATATATTGCTTTAAAATTATTATTAACAATACCAGCTAGTGTTGCTAGCGGAGAAAGGGGGTTTTCCACGTCTTAAGTTGATAAAAAATTACCTTAGGTCATCCATGACTCAAAACCGACTATTTGGGCTATCTATTTTGTCCATTGAAAATGATATTTCGAGAGCAGTAGACAAAGAAGATATACTTCGAGATTTTACAAACATAAAAACAAGAAAAAGATTTTTAACTTTTTGCTATACGTATAATTGTTGTGATTATTATTGTTTCATTTAATTTGTATTATTGTTTGTGGTAATTTTTATTACTAATGTGATTTTTTTAAATATTATATTTACAAATAAATAATTAATAAATCTTTGTACTTATTGTACTCGTATTATTTATTTTTATAGTACATACAAAAAAATCCGTTTTTTTTTCTTTTAATGGTTTTCGCACCACTGGTATTTACCCTTTTAAAATGAATGTTTTTTCCGAAGCTGACTTCATCGCTGCGGAACAAGAAACAGCAAAAAGAGGAATTACCGTTAGCATTCAAGAAATCAAAACAACAAAAATTTCTACTACCCCTGTCGACAAACCATCCTGCTCTAAATCTTTGATTGCTCTTGTCGAGGAACCTTCATGCTCTACAAGTTTTATTGCCCCTGTCGATAAACCTTCATGCTCTAAAACGCCATGCGAAGACAATGCACCTGTTCGAATTCAAGCTGTTGACCAAGACCAAGATCAAAACTCTGCCTCAGAAGTTGATATTGATTCAACCCAGCAGTTTGTTTCACCGTTCGAAATATCTCCAGTCTCAAACACAATCCGCAAAAAAACCAACAGAGGACGCAAGACAATTGGATCTACTGTGGTTATGTAGTCACCTTACAAAGACGTACTACTGAGTCTATAAATAAAAAAACTGAAAAGGAGGCAAAACCGCGTGGCGTTAAAAGAAACTTGTCTTCGGGAAAATCTTTGAAACAAAACCAAGATTCTCAAAAACAGGAGAAGTCAAAGTACAAGTTTCTTCTGGTGATTCAAGCGAAGATGTAAAACTTGACGATTCTGACGATTTGGAAAATATGCCGGGACAATTGGAACCGAATGAGGACGATGCTCATTGCATGTTTTGCGAGAATGCGTTTTCTGTTAATCAGAGGGGAGAATTGTGGGTCCAATGTTTTATGTGTTCAATGTGGTCTCATAATGAGTGTGCAGGCGCAGACGAGTATATTTGCGACTGGTGCAAGTAATATGTTAATTTAGACCTTACAGTTAGTTTTAATTTTTAGGAACCGTAAGTTACTTCATTATTTCTTAGATATTTAAGGGATTCCATATTTCCACCACCTTTTCTTAGGCGGGTATTTAGTAGTTTCTTTTTTCAAAAATTTTTCTACGATCGTGTCAAAATGACAACTTTTTGCACAGTTTCTAGTGTCAAAAGTGACGTTTATAGCACTTATCTGCATACTTAAATCTTTTAGAAAACAAAAAATATGGAATGTGGCACCAGTGAACAAGCAAGACGATGAATGCACAAACCCAAACAAAGTATGTTGTGGGGTCAGATAATTGTATTTTAAAAAGAAAAGTGAAAACCCTTAAACAAAATTTAAGACGTAAACAGAATAAAATTAAATCAATGGAACAATAAAATTAATTGAAATATTAGAAAAAGACAATTGCACAAATGGAAATTTAAATCTGTGATGGAAAATTATTTTAAAGGTATTCTTGTTTACTAGTTCTAATCTTATGAGAGTTAATAAATTCATATTTCTAAATTATCCTTCAGTTATTAATAAACCAACACAAAAATGAAAATGTAGCTCCAGGACGTAGAAGATATTCCGATTTAATGAAACAATTTGCACATACTATGTATTTTTAACCTCAAAAACATACAAATTTCTTCGACAATTTTTGTATTGCCTAATGAGCACACCATACGGAAATGGTTATCAAGCCTGAATTGTTTTCCTGGTTTTTCGAGTGAGGTATTTGCTTTTTTAAAAAGGGAGGTTGAACAGGACTTAGAAAATGTGGCCTGACAGTTGACGGAATGTCAATAAGGATGATTCAAAAGGGAAGTTTGTGGGGTGCATAGACTATGGTGAAATTGTTAATACTGATTATGATTCACCTGCATCTGAGGCACTTTTTCTGCAGGTAGTACGTTATAGGAACAAATTAAAATTACCTGTCGCGTATTTTTCAACAAATAAAGCAAATGCAGATATCCAAACGCAAATCATAACTTGTTGTTTACGGAACTTGTTTAAAGTAAGAATAGTAATTAGATCAGTTACATTAGATGGCACAAAAACAAATATTCAAACATTTAAACAATTAATTGGTTTTAACCTGCATCATGATATTTCATAGATCGTATCTCTATCATCCATGTATTGCAGATGTTAAAGTTTATTGCATATTAGATACCTGTTATATACTAAAACTGGCTCGAAATTGTCTGAAACAGATACCATACATTGGAGATTTATCAATAAATTACACGAAAGGCAGAACAAGGAAGAGCTCCGCCTTGGGAATGCTTTAACATCTGCCCATATTAATTATAAAAACAAAAGTATGAACGTCCGACTTGTAGCACAGGCCCTGAGTAGTGGGGGTGCTAGTGCACTGTCATATTTAAAAAACACAGGGGATCCAAATTTTAGAGTGTGCGGCTACTGTAAATTTTATTCGCACAATTGATAAAATTTTTGATATTTTGAATGTCCCAAAATCCGTTTAGAAAAGGTTATAAGGCTCCCATGCGCCCTGAAACACTTTTTTTATTTTAAGGAATTAAGCTATTCATTACTCAAAAAATTTGAAAATCGATGGTGTTTTAATTTTACATCATCAAAGAAAGAAAAAAGTTTGCCTTGGGATTTATTCTCACAATGAGAAGCACGCTAGGGTTGGGACAGGATTTGTTTAATCTGGAGCATAAGCCCCTGCAATTTTTTCTGTCTTATAAATGTTCCCAAGACCACTTAGAAATATATTTCAGTTGTATACGTGGAAAGCGCGGACACCTGCGCACAAAAGGGAACACCAAAACCAATACAGGGAAAATAAAGAACAATACAGAAGAGAAATTCTCAAAACAAGGATGAAAATCTGGAACAGACTCGATGGCAGAAACTCTGGAGTATACGCTAAAGAGAAGGTTCCCAGAAGATCAGGAAGATGGAGAGGACGATGAACACGCTAAAACCAGAAGACAAGCCCTCCAGGCAACCGGAAACAAAGACGAAGACCCAGAAGTAACGGAAGAAGTAATGAAGGTGGCACCACAAATAAAACCCAAAAAAGCACCAAGAACCGACCAAATCAACGGCAAAATTATAAAGATTACGATTAGGGAAACAGCAAACTATCTAGCACGACATTTTAATGACTGCATGATGTTAAAATATTTTCCAGAAAAATGGAAAGAAGGAAACTTAGTAAGGATTCTAAAGAGGAGTGACAAAGATCCAGCAGACCCAAAATCGTGGCGACCGATAACCCTACTAAACGAATACGCGAAGCTCTTCGAAAGAGTGACAAAGGAAAAAATACTAAAGCACACACCAGAGGAAAATCTCCACCACAATGGGGAGTACGGTTTCAGAAAGGACAGGAGCACAGAGCACGCCATTCAGGAAGTGCTAAACACAGTGAGAAACTAACAGTAAACATATAGCAGGGATCTTCATCGACATTAGTGGGGCTTTCGACAACCTCTGGTGGCCATCCACCATACTAAGATTGTAACGACTGCAACTCCCGCATAAAATAGCAGGGACGATAAAAAGCTACCTTTCCATCAGGAAGATTACGCTAAACTCCACGACAAAAAACGTAACTATAGAACCAAACAAGGGATGCCCACAGGGATCCATACTAGGGCCCCTATTATGGAACTTGGCAATAGATCCGTTCCTGGAAGAACAGGAAGGGGAGAAGATCATCGCATATGCTGATGACATAGTCATGATTGTGGAAGGAGACAACAAGAAAGAAATGCGCTGGTAGCAACAACCAAGCTAGGGAAATGGACAGTTAGTCAAAATCTCCAAATCTCAAGAGACTAAAACGGTATACATGAGCCTGAAAGGGAAATCCAACAGAGCGCCCACAATTAAGATCAAGGGAAAAAACGTGAGAAAGGTCAACCGGATATCTAGGGATCCACTTAGATCAGAAGCTAAACTTCGACCTGCACATCAGAGAAGTAACACGCAAGGCTGCCAAAACTGTCCACATTAAGAGAGTACACGTACAAGAAATGGGGAAAGATTAGAAATTCTACCAAAACAATATACGAGGCGGATTCAAATATGAACGAGAATACAGTTCCCAGAAACGCAGGAAAGCATGGATGGAAATATATATGCTGTGACATGTTAAGACATGTTCCAACTTGTCAGTAGTATTAGTTAAATTGCGATCCTTTGAAGTGGTTAGTAGTGATCAAGATGTCAGAGAAGGAGGTACCGTCTAGTGTTGCGCAGCGCATAGTTATAAAATTTTTGGCGAAGGAAAATATTTCTTCTTCTTTTACCAGTCTTAAAGCACAATTCGGGGATGAATGTTTGTCCCAGCCAAGAGTGTTTAGCTGGGCGAAAATGTTTCGAGAAGGACGAAATCGTGTAGAGAACGAACCTCATGTTCGACGGCCGAGAACATCTGTGACTGCTGATAATGTTGCAAGAATTGATGAGTTTATTCGAGCTGATCGTCGTATAACGGTAAAAGGAATATCAGAAGAAGTTGGAATTAGTGTCGGCAGTGTTGAAGCAATAGTGCACAACGAGCTGCAGTACAGAAAAGTTAGTGCGAGGTGGGTTCCGCGTCTCCTAACACCAGAGCAAAAAGAGGCCCGTGTAGTTATTGTTACGCAGTTGTTGCAGCGATACGAACGAGAGAGGGATGCATTTTTGGATTGTCTCATAACTACGGATGAGATGTGGCTGCATCATTACATCCCCGAGTCGAAAAGAGGCAGTATGCAATGGAAACATAGTGATTCGCCCCCTCCAAAGAAGGCGAAATCAGTGCCTTCAGCAGGTAAGATTATGGGCAGCTCTTTCTGGGATTCACAGGGGATACTGTATCTTGATTTTCTCTTCGACCAAAAAACCATTAATGGGCAGTACTATTCAACACTCCCAAGTGAAAAAGTAAAGCCAGCAATCCGCTCCAAGCGAAGAAAACGGCAGGATTCCGTTTGTTTCCTCCAGGACAACGCTCGTCCTCATACTGCCGCGGTAACATTCGCAACCTTAAGAAAATTAAAATGGGATGTTCTACCTCATCCTCCATATAGTCCTGACTTGTCTCCCTCGGACTATCATTTGTTTGGGCCATTGAAAAACTTCTTGGGCGGACAGAAATTCAAGTCAAATGATGAGGTCATTGCAGCTGTGCACGGTTGGATACAGACACAAATAAACCTTTTTTAAAAATGGTATTCGAAAACTTCCAGAACGTTGGCGCAAGTGTATTGAAGTGAATGGGGACTACTTTGAAAAATGATGTACTATACAGGGTGATTTTAAAATGTTTCGCCAAACTTTGAGGTATTATTCTACACACCAAGGCAAGTAAAAAAGTCCATATAAACATGTGTCCGAAAATCGCACGTTTTCGAGTTATGAGCAATTTTTGAATTTGAGAAATAAATCGTAAACTATTAAACAATATTAAGATGGCTGGAATACTTACTGTCAAAATCAAGCAGAAAACAGTTAGGCGTCGTATCAAAATGTACACAAGTGCAGAATTAGCAGAATTGCCGTTTATGAATCAAGAAATCAACATCGATTTTCAATTAATATGTGGGCAGGTATCGTGGGGGATTGCTCGATAGGACCCTACGTTTTGCCGAATCGGTTGACAGGTGCGAATTACCATGATTTTCTGGAAAATGAACTCCCAGGTCTTTTAGAGGATGTGCCTTTACAGTTACGCCAAGGGATGTGGTTTATGCATGATGGGGCTCCACCACATTTCCTCATACTTGTGAGGCAGCACATATCGCAAGTTTTTGGCGAGCAGTGGATAGGGCGAAGTGGGCCTATTCTATGGCCGCCACGCTCCCCAGAGCTTAATCCGTTAAGATTTCTTCCTTTGGGGATATTTACAAAGCCTCGTGTACACCACCCCCATTAATGCAGCAGAGGAGTTAAAGCGGCGTGTTAACGATGTCTGTCAAACTGTTAAGAGGAATGCCAGGCGCTTTTGAAAGAGTAAGACAGTCATTGAGGCGGCGATTAGTCGTCTGTGGGGAGATGGGTGGTGAACATATCGAACATCTACTCTGAAGAAGGTTTGATTTCCCAAATTCAAAAATTGCTCGTAACTCGGAAACGCGCGATTTTTGGACACATGTTTATATGGACTTTTTTACTTGCCTTGATGTGTAGAATAATACCTCAAAGTTTGGCGAAATATTTTAAAATCACCCTGTATATATTTAATATAATGCTAATAAAGGTGTTCTAGAGCAATTCTCGTTCATATTTGAACCCTCCTCGTATAACTGCGCAATAATACCAATGATAGTATATGGCATCAGAATATGGGACACAGAATCGAAACCCATATAAGAAATAAACGACACCTAAGAACAATATACGGGATGGCAACCAAAATAATAGCAGGAACCTATCGAGCAGGAGAACCACCACTGTACCTAAGAGCAGGTGAAGAACGCGCCAAACGAGAACTGAAAGTAAACCAAACCGTCAACCTGAACGGAAAACTCTTGGATAGGGGCAACTACAGAAACAGAAAAGCGCTCCATAAGGCCCTGCGAGAAATGGTAACTGAGGACTGGGACCAGGGTACAGCAGGCGAGAACACGTACGCCTTCTTCCTACGAGTGGACACACTCACAAACATAGAAATAAACATCGACAAGAGAACAACAAGCGTCCTAACGGGGCACGGAGAGACGAACGAACACCAGCATAGACTAGGACAAAGGGACAACCCAGATTGCAACAGCTGCCCAGGCTGCAAGGACAACCCGGAATACCGGATAATCAACTGCCCAAACTACCTAGAAGAAAGGAACCATCTGAGAAATCTAATCCAAGACTGGCCACTTGAATTGCATGAACTAGGACAGCTAGCCATCCAACACGAAGACATCTGGAATGCGATACGACAATTCGTAGAAGACGACGAGAATAGAAGACTCTGAACTCATCCTACCAAAATCAGGCGAGCAACAAGTAAATAGGACTAGATATAAGTTAGTAGTATTAAGTTTTAAGTTATTTATAATGTACATAATCATATCTCAAAACCATTATTAATCACCTTAAATTATAAGGCCATGCCAATCAGGCGAACAACTTGAATAAGAGAAAAAATCAAATACGACAAAACGTAATAAGCCAAAAGAGGGTAGACTCAACGTACCTCTATTGTAATAAAATGTAAGATGTCATTTATTATGTGCATAAAGCAACCGGCTGGCTGTCTGTAAGTAATCACGGGCAGTCGTTTTTTTTTATACGTGGCCAAGGAGGGTGGAATAACAACCCCAATACCTCGCAGTCGCGTTGAGCACTAAGGCAATTGTTACTTCGAAATTCCATTGAATTTCGGTAGTGAATTTACACTTTAACATTTGAATTTCGAAACGAGTACAGACGTGTAATATCTGATGACACTAATGAAGAGGATGTTTTCCATTTTCATATATTGGATAAAATAAATGAAATTAATCTATCGGAGTTTCAAGAAAATGTGCTATATTACATAGCAGGTTTTATAGCCAGAATACTAGTAAAACATACTTTATGTTCTGCTTGTATTAACATTTTGTTATCCCAAAATGATTTCATACAATCAAAACATATGTATTGACGCTCTGCAAGTGAATCGTTTAAAAAATTTACGACTTTTAGTTTAGTTACTAAACTAGGGATGGGCACTATCGAATGAAGAGTTATTGAACAGTATCAACTAGCGAATGAATCATTCATTAGTTTTTACTTCGCCAATCGTTTGCCTCCAGCTCTCTGCTCATATTTATTCTCGTAAGATACGATACTATATCATACGGCTCGGCACCGGCGGCGCGTTCAAGAGGTATAAAGGAATAACACACTCGTACCACAGCTTGCTTGCCGGTGAATTGCAAGTTGTCGACAGTGTTTTAAAATAATAACTTATTAGTTATAATGCGTTTTCTTTGCTATTACCACGGAAATAATTAATAAACTGGAGGTGCCATATCTTCAGACAATTTCTGATGATTTTTTTGTTTTGAAGTCTACATCCGTAACTCATATTTAGCAGTTCTTTCATCCCTCAGCAACTTTTTACAGTCTTCGTTTTGGGCATATTTATTTCTTTGCAGATTACCAACCACTAAAGTCATATCGTGTTTAAAAGTTCTGGAACCATGCCGAAAGTAAGGCCTAAACGTTCAATGGTATGGGACTATTTCAATAAATTGTCAGACAATGAACTTAATAAAAAGAAATTTAAATTTTGTAAAAAACACTTTAAATTTAAATGACCATTTACGTAGAAATCATAGTTCCGAAATGTTATCGACGTCAGCAAAGACAAACCTGGAGAAACTGCTGTTGATCAACCATCCAATCCAGTAGAAGATGATCCCATTTCCATAGTATCCTCGGCATCTGCGTCTACGTCGACTCAATCAGCACCCTCAGAAATTCCTACTAAATCATCAGCATCGTCCGGACCAGTAGGTACTCGGCAATTTAAATTATTTGTCACCAATAAAAAGTCACACAACTTTCGGATGTAGAAATTAACTCCAGAAACAGTAGCTTAATTAAAATGATCGTTCCTGATTTTCAACCGCTTTCTGTCGTCGAAAATTCTGGTTTCATTGAATACACCACACAGTTACAACCACTCTATCAACGTCCCAATAGAAAACTACTTTCTATAAAATTACTGCCAGAAATATATGAAACCGCTGTCGCTAAATTGTCACATTTATTGTTTGATGTTCAGTATATTTCTGTCACTCTACCGATTTGTGGATTTCGGACAGTCAGAAATCATTCCTTACAGTAACATGCCATTTTATACAAAATTTTTATTTATATAATGTTGTTCTGACTACAGAGAAGATGCCTATGTCCCATACAGCATTAAATTTACAAAATGCTCTAACCACAATTTTTGATTTGCGGAAAGTGTCGAACAAAGTTGTCGCTGTGGTTACAGATAATGGAGCAAATATCAAAAGGGCTATGTATGTATGTATGTATGTATTACCTATAACTTCATTTACCTTGCGGTGTAGAGGCTGGTGCATTATGCGCTGGCATCTGGCGGTACAATGCTCAACTTGTCCCGGCTTCGGGATACAAAGTTGGAGCGCGCATTTGGTGCTTGCTCAGCAACCATAGTGTGAGGTGTGTGTCTTGGTGATGTGTTGACCTTGTTACTCTATCTCTTAGGTATGTGGTTCTGAGTAGAGCACAGTTAATTTGGTGCCCAAGTGTGAATGGTCTCACCGAGTCCGATTCCAATCGCTAAGGCTACGGAAAAATTCAGACACCCGCGGGATTGGAACTGAGGACTTGCTTAATGCAAGCCTGGCTTCTCAAAATAGCTATATCTGATCTAAATGAACATCATCATCCTTGCGTGGCACACACGCTAAATCTGTGTGTAAATGATGCCATTAATGGTAAAATATAAAAAATGCTACAAGAATCGAACCAAGTTGCAGCACTTTCCACATTATTACAAAAAATCAGGGATATCGTATCTCATTTCAAACGCAGTGCTTTAGCATCAGGAAAACTACTGAATATGCAAATGCAAATGGGAGAAGTACAACTCAAAGTCATCCAAGACGTAGCACCAAGATGGAATTCGACGTTAAATATGATAGAAAGGCTGGTGTCAATTAAGGCCCCACTTTCAGCAGTGATTACGTCGTTACAAAACGCTCCAGAATTTCTGACATTGGCCTAATGGGCGGTCTTAGGTGAATGTGTTTCCGTATTAAAACTCGCGGAAAGTGCAACAACTCAATTATCTGGTGAAAAATGTACCATAATGTCTATGGTGCTACCACTAGTTAGAGGGTTTCAACATGTTTTAAACAATTTCACACTGCAGACAAGTACTGTTCAGCACGCTTGTTTATTTGAGACAGTCACGAAAAGGCTGGCTATTTTAGACAAAACTAAAACTTGTGCTAAAGCGACTTTCCTTGATCCTCGCTTCAAAAAAGCTGGATTCGGCCCCTAGAAACCAATTCCCAGGAAGATCAAAACTGGGCAACATAGGAATTGACGGCTGTTTTTAAAAGCAGCAATGAGCAAGAAGAAAATACAATAACCATTGAACCAGATACAGAAAATCAGCTTTTGACATCTACAGTTCACAGCCACACGCTGTGGTGATCGCATCTAAAATGTAGATGGAACTGGAATCTCGATAGTTCAGACCAAAATTCCTAAAGTTGTAGGGTTGAAGGGTAAACGACAGATCGGAGCTCTCACAGCTGCTGAAAAGGATTCCATGATGACAATTATTTGTGCTATGAGCGCCGGAGGTTTATCCCCCCTATGATGATTTTTCCACGCAAAAACATGACTGACACTGCAATGAGAGGCGCAACTTTTGGGACTATAGGCAGATGTGATCCTTCGGGATGGGTGCAGGGCAATTTATTCACAGACTGGTTCAAACATTTCATCAGCCATACCAGGCCTTCCGAAGAATCTCCTATTCTGTTGGTTTTAGACGGTCATTATAGCTGGCTCGAGAAAACCATGTAACTATTGTGTACCTAAGCCCTCACTCGACACACAAGTTACAACTCTTAGACAAGACTTCCATAGGAGCCTTAAAAACCCATGATAGTGAGGAAATTCGGATGTGGCTGCGCCAGAGTGATCGTCGTTTAGGTCCCTATGATATTGCAAAACGTTTTGGAAAGGCCTACATAAAGTGTCATACTGGAAGCATAGCAATGAATGGTTTCGCTAAAACAGGCATCTATCCTTGTAACAGGGGAGTATTTACTGCAGTAGATTTCATCGCTGCTGAGCATAAAGCATTAGCCAAAATACCCAGCAACACAAATTCAGATAAAACTTCAAACCACGTCTCTTCTTCATCTACACCTGAAAAGGAATCAGTTGCAATCACGCCGGACCTCTCTCAACTCCAGGCAAACAGAAGTCAAAACCTAACTTTATAATTCCCTTCGAAATTTCTCCACCTACACAGCTCAAAATAAAGGAAGGAAAGCTTCTTCAGCAGCGGTAATAATCAGTTCCCCTTATAAATCAGACTTAGAAAGTTCGATGTCCAAATCTAATAAGACAAAATAAATGTTCAGCCTTCAATCACGTTTAGGACAGCCCTCGACAACTGGCAAATGTGGCAGTTAAAGTCAGAAGAAGCCACGAAGTCAGAAGGGTGGTGTTAAAGGTTCAACGCTTAATACTGAAACAACTACCTGCAAAAGAACAAAAAGGAAGGCTCCTGACTCCTCTGATTCGGAAGAAGACGATATTTCCATCGCATCTTCGGTGTCCTCAGGCGAGAACGACTGGTCAGTCACAGAACTACCTGTAGTAAAGGATGATGCAATATGCATGTTCTGCGAAGAAAAATATTCAGAAGATCGAAAAGGAGAACTATGGATTCGCTGTAAAAGTTGTGAAGTATGGGCGCACGTTGACTACTCGGATGGAGGCGACAGGGACTTTTTGCCATTTCTGTCGTGAATGTTACCTTAAAATAAATCTTAAGTTCAATAAATCTGTTTAAATTAGATATATGTGTTGTTTTTCTGTGGGGTTCCATATTACCAGCACATTTTCTTCAGTAGGTAATTTGCGTTTTTTGGAAAAAGTGCGTGGCATGAAAAGATAACGTGTAGTATTGAAAATTTGTTATTACATATTCGTAGTAAACATAACTACGGTGTGTAACTTAAAATTACGCATGAATATCTTTTCAAATTTTGATTACAGGAGATAATTTAAAATAGCGGTTGCATATTACCACCTTCTCCTCTAATTATATAAAAAAAAATTCTCATCAACTGCTTTCATTTCACTTCCTACCTTATTCCAAATATTGAGTTTCAAACTTGTGTGCATATATTTCGGATTAGATAGATCATAAAGACAGGATAATTCCGAACCAGTTCTATAAGTTGTTCGTCATTCATAATCACCAATACGCACAAACGATTGACCAACTATACACCAAAACACGTCCGTGGAATGACAAAAATATCGTGGTGTACATCACGGATGATTCATCCGTAGCGAAAAGTGTAAGTTGCAAATTCATCTGCATTTCATCCAAAATGAACATCTAAAGTGACAGTGAACAAAGTAGAACCAATGCCTACTTTGGATGAATCGAATGGATGATTCATCCGCGTTGACAAGTCTAAACATGTTAGTGAAAAGTTGCAGAGGGTTTAAAAAGTGTGCAATGTCGTTTTAATTGTGATTGAAATCTAGGCAATTATAGCGTTTCGTTGGAAAGACAATCAGACTAGTCTGTTTTTGGAAGTTTATAAAAATTACGAGAGCTTGTGGAACAACAAAGTCCAAGATGATCATAAAGTGAATATGCGTGAGAATGCATAGGTACAAGTCTTTACTAAACGAGTTGAACTTTCCTGGCTTAACTGTAGCTGATATAAAAGCCAAGATAACAACAATTCGTACCCGATACTGTTCAGAGCTGGCCAAAATAAGAAAATCTGAACACACTGGTGCAGGAAAAGACGATTTGTATGTGCCTCGTTTATTTTGGTTCAAAGAAGCAGACTCGTTTTTAAGGCCTGTTTGTACTCCAAGAGAGAGTTCATCAAATTTGAAGGTAAGCAAAAGAATCGTTTAAAAAATGTATTGTTTTTTGAAAACAGTATTTATTGCTGTCTCATATATACCACTATGTATACATATAAGACTACTAATATATTTAATTAAATCATGTTCCATTGCCAAGGTACACTTTCGGTTGTAACAAACTGATTGGCATAAAAATCGCGCACTGCAGAAGCATCTTTCGTGTAATTATTACTGCATAATGGTTTCGCAACATCGGCAATTCCATCAGTTGTCATTCGTCGCCATGTCCCTGGTATAACTGTTCCCTGTTTCCAGTCTTCAGAATCCAATAACTCGTTTTCTAGAAAAGGTTGATTACGTTCAGAGGTTTTTCTTAACCAGTTATGCAACGCACAAGTTGTTTTTACAATTTCCTCTACTGTTTTTACATTCAATGGAATTGGATTTTCAAATATACGAAATCGGGCTACTAATATTCCGAAACTGTTCTCAACAACCCTCCGAGCCCTTGAAAGTCTATAGTTAAAGATTAGTTGAGTTCTATTCAAAGCCGCTGCTCTTGGGTAAGGTTTGAGTATATTACATCTTAGTGGAAAGGCATCATCTGCCACAAAAAGGCTATTTGCAGGAATGCCTAGCAAGTTTTGTTCTAAAGCTGCATTAAAAGTTGACTTTGAAAATACTGAAGCATCATTTATCCTTCCATTTGTCCCTACATCGATGTAGAGAAACGAATAATTTACATCAGCAATTGCAAACAATATCATGCTAAAATCCTTTTTATAGTTAAAGTAGTGTGATCCACTATGTGGAGGACAACGAATAACTATATGCTTGCCATCCATAGAACCGCAACAGTTAGGAAAATTCTATATTCTGTAGAAGTCTTGCATAATTCTTTTCCATGCATTTGATGTTGCAGGAACCTAAAATAATTACATATTATAAGCATTTTAACAGCATACTACAAAAATTAAAATATATACCTACAACCACTGCTGTTTTATTTTAGAATTTGAAGGGAAACCCAAATACACCAACCGAAGCTTCTCAACAACTTGATGATGATGATAAACAAGAAGAACAAGATGTGGAGACCAATGAGACTAAAACTGAACAAAATTTGACCGATACCTATGATGATATCCAACAAACCCAAATCAATAATACACAAACAAGCATTTCCCCCACACCTACTTCTGCTAAACGTACAAAGAAAAGGAAGGCTGATAGTAATATAGAAATGGTTCAAGGAGCCATACAAAAACTTCAAAAACTGTCAGATACTAACAGAAAAACGCAGAGCATGCATGAATTTGATGCATTTTGCAACAGTCTAGCCATACAGCTTTAAAAAAATTCCACTTGAACGTGCACTTATCTGTCAAGAAAAACTGCAAGCAGTTATGACGCAAGAAAGATTATCGCAAATTTTACGAAGTGATACGTCTCGCCATACTACATCCCCTTCCACGGCGTATGCATCGCCCACGCCATCACCTGGAAGTGTTCCTGAACATTCTTCCCAAATAGTATATACTTTGGATAGCTATGACTCTGAAAATTACAATTCTGCATACCAAGAGCAGGGTGATGTACTAACTCAAGCAATCTACAGTATTAGTGACTTGTAAGTCAAAATTCAGTTTCATAGAAGTAGTTATAGCCTACTGTAATAATATAGTTATTGATTCTAATTATTTTGTACTTCGTTTTGAATGTATTATTATCTATCTTACCTGAATAAACTCTTGTAGTGCTTCGTAGATTGCCTTGCAAACTTGACGTATCATTAACGATATGCTACATGATGGTACTCTATACAGCAGGGATGGCCAAGAGGTCGACCGCGAAGACCATTTAGGTAGCCCGCGAGAGTCAAAATAAACTGAACAGAAAAATATTAAAAAATAATAATATGTACCTATTCGTGCTAAGAACACTTACTATAGGTACTCACACGCTTCGATTGGTCGTAACGTGGTGGTATTGTTGCGTGCGTGTGTGTGAGTCAGTCGTGTAAACGCGACTCACCGCCCGCACATTGCTGTCTCTTTTCTTTTCATTTCGCATTGTTTTCTCTTTTTATGACCTCGCTCACGAAGGATCGGCCAGGTAATAGTCAGTACTAGTTTCGACTTGAGTGCAAACGTATTTACAATTAATTTGTTGCGTTGCGCCTTGTGACTTAGTGCCTCTAGTTCGAGTGCAAAAAAAAGTAAGACTTACCATTATCACAGTGAGTGGGAAGAGAATTTTTTTTCGTTATGGTCAAGGACAAATGTGTGTGCCTAATCTGCAGCTCAAGTGTAGCATTACCGAAAAGAGCAAATGCTGAAAGGCATTTTAAAACTACACATTCCAAATACGCCACCGATTTTCCATTTGGCAGTGAAAACCGAAAGATAAAAAAAAGTAAGTGAATTAAAAAGCAGCTTAAGTGCACAACAATCTTCTTTTACAAAACCAGACTCGAAATCAAAAGCTGCAACACTGGCGTCATTTGCTGTTACAGAAATATTAATAGAACGAAAGAAACCTTTCGAAGATGGAGAAATGATCAAGGAAGCCATGCAGAGAGCTGGAGAAACACTTTTTAATGACTTTAAAAACAAAAAAGAAATTATTTCAGCAATAAATGACATTTCACTTTAACGAAACACAGTAATGCGACGCAGTGAAGCCTTAAGTGAAAATTTCGAACAATTACTTAATGAAGACTTGCAGAAATGTTGTTTCTTGTCACTACAGCTTGATGAATCCACCGATGTAACCAAAATTGCTGAATTGTGCGTTTTCGTGCGTCTAGTTTTTGAAGAAATTACAACAAAAGAAGAATTATTGACAATGATTCCATTGAAGGGGCAAACCAGAGGCGAAGATATCTACAGATCTTTTAAGAGTTTTGTAGAAAAAAATGAATTTCCGATACACAAACTAGTTGCTATCACGACAGATGGAGCACCCGCTATGCTGGGACAAAGAGTTGGTTTTATTTCATTGTGCAAAAATGATAACAACATTCCAAGTTTCACCAACTATCACTGCATCATACACCAGCCAGTTTTGTGCTCTAAAATTCTGGAATCAGATGTTATTATGAAAATTGCTTTTAAAATAGTTAATTCTATTCGAGCCAAAAGTTTGCAAAGGCGTCAATTTCGGGCTCTTCTTGAAGAGACAGAAGCCGAACACTCAGACCTTTTGCTACATACAGATGTTAGGTGGCTTAGCCGTGGTGCCTTTTTGAAGAGATTTCGCCAATTACTGCCAGAAATCAAGACATTCATTCAATCAAAAGGAGAAAATGTACCTGAGCTTGAAGATGAAAAATGGCTTATGAAACTGGCCTTCCTTTGTGACAACAGAAAAACACAATGAGTTGAACCTAAATCTTCAAGGGAAAGACAGAACCGTCATTGACATGACATATTTGATTAAAACTTTTAAAAGTGAAATTCAAGTGCATGCATCTCAATTAAAACGAGGCGAACTAAAAAATTATAAAAACATGTAAGAAGAATGTACGCACAATTCAAATCGAGACTTTAAAACTCTCGCTGAACAGCTGGAGAATTTGCACCTGGAGTTCGAAAGAAGGTTTGCGGATTTTGCCGCTCTCGAAGAAGTGCTAAGTTTCATGGTATTCCCTTTGACAGCTTGACCGTCAAAATTGGCAACTTAACCGATACTGAATTTGTTGTGGTCGAAGAAGAAATAATTAAAATGAGAAGCGACATATTTTTGAAAGCTAGAGCATCTGGTAGTACAGATTTTTGGAAAGTGATTTGCAAAGAAAAGTTTCCATGCCCAAGAAAGGTAGCTTTATGTGTGACTTCGTTTTTTGGTTCTACCTATCTGTGCGAATCAACATTTTCAACTATGAATGCAATAAAAACCAAAAATCGTTCCCGCTTAACAGACGCTCACTTAACTTCCTGTTTGCGCATCGCAGTTACTTCGTACACTCCCCAATATGATAAACTTGTGGAGAATATGCAGTGCCAAACATCCACCCAAAAGCGTAAAACGCAATGAAAGGTGCGAATTTTGTATGTAATATTTAATTAATAAATACAAATTTATCACAAAAATGTTTTATTTCTCTCTTCTAAACTCTACCTTGCAGTCGACCGCAAGAAATATTTTCGAACACAAGTAGACCTCACAGGTCAAAAGTTTGGACACCCCTGCTATACAGGGCACCAAGCATACTAAAGCATGTACCTGTAGCAAGATAATGAAGTATTATTTGCAGCTTTAATTTTGCCGGCAACGCTGGTGTCAAGAAAGTGTCAGCGTTTTGTATTGTAGGACTAATCCTCTACAAGAGAAAGTCAAACTGAAGCTCACTCATTCGTAAATGTTTTCGGTAGGCTTCAGGGTCTTCTCCTGCTAGTTCCATCAATAATTGACAGGATGCTCCAAGAAGTTCTAGTCGTTTAATCCACGGCCTCACCCACCAACGACGCTGACGTTTTCTTTTTTGGTTCTGCTATTTTACGACATTCTTCAATGAATATTGCATTTATTAATTCAATACCGACGCTAATCAATTCAGTTGCCGCCATTATGTAAATGGATGAAGTGAGTTAAAAACTATTCACTTCACTGCAGATGAATCATCCGTATATTAAAAGTGCAAAATGTAAAACCGCCTTGAGCGGACGCGGCACTGACACTGCACTGATATGTTTGAATTGACCTTTAGTGTACATCACGGATGATTCATCCGTAGGGAAAAGTGTAAGTTACCAATTGATCTGCATTTCAACCAAAATGAACAGTGAATTAAGTAGAACCCATTCCTACTATGGATGAATCGAATGGATGATTCATCCAAGTTGACAAGTCTAAACATACTAGTGAAGAGTTGCAAACGGTTTAAAAAGTGTGCACTGTCGTTTATTAAATAATTGTAATTAAAATCTAGGCAACTGTGGCTTTTCGTTGGAAAGTCGATCAGATTAGCCTGTTTTTGGAAGTAGGTAGGGTAAACAGTACAGTTATTGGCCATCAGATAGTAATTGGCCAGTTTGAATTTAAACCATAGTAATAAGATGAAGCAAATGCCTATCGTGATCTGTTTGGCAGCAAAGTTTGTCTACAGGTACCTGCTATTAGTGTAGTTGCTAATTTAATCTGCAGGTGGCGCTTAAACCGTAAAATTTTGCACCAGTGTGACAGTTGCATGGTTGCTTCACACAAGCTTAAGATTTGCTTAAGGTTCACTCTGTTTAATTAAAACTTGCATCGGTATTTTGAGCGAAATTGTCAGTTTGGTTTGTGGTTTCCAGATGTAATAAAGGTAGGTGCACACTTTACTTATGAATTTATGTACGTAAGGCGTTTCGTAGGATGACTAACAAAGTGGTCAATAACTGACTTGAGAAAATAAGGAAAATATAGTTATTGCCCCCCCCCCCCCCCCGGCCAATAACTGTCATTATGATAATTTTTGTATTACGTATTTTGTTTGCTGCATGCATACTGTACAAATTTCTGCAGTGTTACGTGTTAAAAAAATTATCTTCTTTGTCTCTAGACAGTTATTGGCCGTAGGCCAACAACTATTCTGAACGTGTGGCCAATTACTGTACTTTCTAAAAGGCATAATATTGTATACAGTGTCATCATGCCAAAAGCACCAAATTATAGCCCTTCGAAGGTTGACAGAGCTGTTAGTGACATACAAAATAATGTGGGCTCACTTAGAAGCATTGCAAAACGGTATGGCGTACCACGGGCTACATTACAATTTAAGATAAGAAATCCTGGACACAAAACCTCTTTTGGACCATCTCCTATATTAAATGAACAAGAAGAAAATAATATTGTCAGGTAACCTACCTATGATCTTACTACATTACGCCGAGTTCTATTTACATAGCTTTCATGTTTAGGTGGATCATAGAACTTGCACAAAAGGGCTTTCCCAGAAAAAGAGAGGATATCATTTCTAGTGTGCAACAATTTTTAAAAGATCATCCACGACCAAATCCATTTAACGACAATAGGCCAGGAGATGGCTGGATGAAGGTATGCAAACTGCTTTCTAATAGAAAGATAGTCGCTTGTCATGTCCCACCGTTCCTAATTCTAAGGTTTTTTCAGGCTTTTCTCAAGAGACACCCTGAAATTGTTATACGAAGTACTGAAGCTGTAACTGGAGCTAGTGCGTGTGTAACAGAAAATGATATAAGGAAGTGGTTTGCATACATAAGTAAATATATTGAAGAAAAGAAACTAGAAGATGTTATAAACGATCCATCGCGAATCTTCAGTGGTGACGAAAGTGGATTCAACATATGTCCACAGACTGGCAAAGTGTTTGCCCCAAAAGGGTGCAAAAATGTTTACACAATTGACCGTGGATCATCGAAAGAAAGCATCACCGTGATGTTTACTTTTTCAGCTGATGGAAGGACTTGCCCTCCAATGGTTGTCTTTTCATATCAAAGAATACCTGAAAAAATTTCGTTAACTGTTCCAAAAGATTGGGGTATTGGCCGCAGTGATAATGGATGGATGACCGCACAAACATTTTACGAGTATATTGGCAGTGTGTTCCATCCTTATTTAATTGAGCAAGGGATAAAACTACCCGTAATATTATATATTGATGGCCATAAATCACATCTCACATATCAACTTAGTGTATTGTGTTGTGAACTAGGCATTGAACTAATAGCACTTTATCCAAATGCTACGCGAATACTGCAACCTGCGGATGTCGCAGTTTTTCGCCCCATCAAAATGTGTTGGCAGAAAACAGTAAGACAGTGGCATGCTGATCACCCAGGAGAGTCCATAACAAAACTTACGTTTTCACCATTGTTGGAAAAAGTAGTCTCTGCAAGTGCGAAGCCAGAAGCTTTGCAAAATGGTTTTAAAGCGTGTGGACTCTACCCATTTGATACTAATGCTATAGATTATAGCAAGTGCCTTGGTGGTTTGCAAAAAAATCCCGAGGTACAAATAGGCCATAGTAATAATATAACCATGAATTATCAAACTTTTCCTAACATAGTTGGAAAAGAAAAAATTGAACTATTTACAAAAATGGATAATGCTATTAATAATAACCCCGATGAACATTTTTTTGCGCTATACAGACTATAGAAGTATTATAATGACAATAATCTCAGAACTAACGAAGTAAATTCTCCGTTTGGAAATGATTCTGAAGAAGTGGAAGCTGTGGCCCAAAGTGATAACCAGCAAATAATGGTACAAACAAAAGAAGCAAACTCAAACATCGATGATGAATCTGAACCAAAAATACAAGGTAATTATATCTTAAACGTAGACCAACGAACAACGGAACAGTCCTGTGCAGTCAGTAATGAACCCACCTGCAGCAAGCTGATATTTATGGAGACTTCATCTGTAATTAGGACAGGAGGTACTTCAAATATGGCTAATTATCTGATGTGGCCCGAATCGCCAAAACGTAAAGGCAAACGCAAATCAGAAAGGTTACCATTCGCCATAACTGCACGAGAGTATCAAGAAATGCACGAAAAAAAGAGAGTAGAAAAAGAAAATGAAGACAAAGAACGAGAAAGAAAGAAGAAAGAACGCGAAGAGGCCAAAGAGGCAAAAAAGCAACAACAAATGACAATTAAACTAAATAAATCACAGACTAAGTGCGTTATTTGCAATCGTCAAAAAAACAATCTTACTTGCGATAGCTGCAAAAAAGTTTATCATACTAAGTGCATTCCAAAGTCACATAAGGAACACATTCCCGAATTGGAAGATGAAGACCCCTTTATGTGTCACGAATGCTACAAGGAAGACGAAACTGATGAAAGCCCTGATGAATATCAGATAGATGACTTCGCCATGGAAGAAAATAACCCAGGAAAAGAGAAGGATCACAGCAGTTTGCATGAAGATTCGGAAGACGACGTGGAAGAATTATATCAATATTACTTAATAGGCCAGTCGACAAGTACATTTTAGCGGGAATAATTCCGGACAAGCTGGAATAAATTTTAATCTGTTCTGTTGGGACTCAGAAAATATATATTAATTTTGCACCCCTTGACAGGCCCGGATTTAACCGCTATGCTTAAAAAAAGGTCTAAATTTTTATATTTTTCCTAATATTAGTGAATATCTCGATTAGTATCAACTTTTGAGCAAAATACGCAGTTATAAAAATTAAAGAAGAGTAATATCTCTACAAAAAATGTTCTATACATTTTTGTCATATATTCGCTTGTTTGGAATTCATAGGCGTCGAAATATATATTTTTTTCGAGCATTTGCTTGTTACTTTCTTTTACGATAAAAGAAGTATTGAATTCACCCCAAAAATTCGAAATTGAGTTTTCAACAGATCTTCACGTTTTAAAGTGCCCTGAACCCAAAAAACATGTTTTTGTTCATTGCTCTGTCTGTGTGTCGGTCTGGCTGTGTGTCTGTTTGTGAACAGAATATCTCAAAACGAAAAGAGGTATGGCGTTGAAACTTCATATACCGGGTGCTGACTTGCGCGACGCACCATAGGAATTTGCATAGTAAATTCTTTATGTTCAATTATTTGCTCCCCTAATTATTTTAGAGCTTAAGTGTAAATACATTTTTTGTGGAGACAAAAATACTGCACCCATTTATACTGTTTCTAACAATTTTTCATTTTCCGGAACTGAAGGAATGCAAAAAACAAACTAGCATTTTCACAAGAATCAGTGATGCCATGGAATTATTGAAACAAGCCAATGCCAATGCAAATGCGTGCGGAGCGACAATATGTGTTGTTTGTTTGTTTGTCATTGATGTTTCATTATTAATTATGTTCTGCTTAATGTCTCTAAGGTACCTAGACCTTGTCCATCATAACAAAAATGGTTTTACGAGTATGGTGGACGTTCGTTAACTAAGCTCCTTGTTTATTGTAAAATATTTGTATTGGCAAATTCCAAACAGTACAACCATTAAAAGACTGATTTATTTTAAGTTTAAACTACAGGCACGTTATTAAATAATTGTAGGTGTAATAATGAGGTTCAGAACTTACACCAAAACGAGAAAAACGACAATAAATTCAATCTTTTGACGGCAGTGACTGGATGATCGCCCCGCACGCACTTGCGTTGGCATTGGCTTGTTTCAATAATTCCATGGCATCACTGATTTTTGTAAAAATGCTAGTTTGATTTATTGCATTCCTTCGGTTCTGGGAAATGAAAAATTGTTAGCAACAGTATGAATAGATGCAGTATTTTTTTCTCTACAAAAAATGTATTTACACTTTTGCTCTAAAATAATTAGGGGAGCAAATAATTGAACATAAAGAATTTACTATGCAAATTCCTACGGTGCGTCGGGCAAGTCAGCACCCGGTATAAGTTGTGTGTACTATCTAGATGCGACAGCAAGCTTTTGAAGAAAATCGCATAACCGAAAGTAGGTGTTTACTCTTGTGTTTTTTCAGTTTTTTTGGATTTTTTCAAAAACGGCTCAAACGATTTTTTTCAAACTTTACAATTTTATTAAATTTTTAATGTGTATTGATGTGAGCTAGGCAATTTTTCAGTCGAATACCTCTAAAATGGGTTTCTTTTGTTTTCTTTTCCAATTTTTTTTATTAACTCCTATTTTAAATAGAACACCCAGTATATTATTACATTCTTGAATTCAGCTTAAAATTTTAGAGAAAATTTGTCTCTTGAACTAACGCTCTATTTTGTATTGTTTCTGTACAAATTGCAATTTTTGAAAATTTTTGACAAATGCTTGAGTGTTTGTACCTATGTATGTATGTATAATCGGTAACCTCGTTTTACCTTGCGGTGTAGAGGCTGGTGCTTTATGTGCTTGCATCTGGCGGTACAATGCTCAACTTGCCCCGGATTCGGGATACAAAGTTAAAGATTAAAAATCAAATTTTGGCTAATTATAAAATCACTATGAAAGGAAGTTGTGTGCGTGTATCACACCAAATTTTTTTTATTATTATTGACGTTCCACTATTCCAACTTTGCTCATTAATTTTTTTTTGCCTTTTTGATGTTGGTGGTTGTTCAATATCACTTTGACTTTCAACAATATCTGTCTCGTGTTCCGAATTTGCTTCATAATCTTGGGAATGTTCTATTGATTGTTCTAGATCGATATGTTGTCCCTAATTGAATCATCCGGAATTACTCCCGCTAACAGCCATTTCAAAAGACTTATCGACTGGCCTATTAACCAAAATTTGATTTTTAATCTTTAACTTTGTATCCCGAATCCGGGGCAAGTTGAGCATTGTACCGCCAGATGCAAGCACATAAAGCAGCAGCTTCTACACCGCAAGTATTATACATACTTACATACATACAAGCATTTGTCAAAAATTTTCAAAAATAGCAATTTGTACAGAAACCGTACACAATAGAGCGTTAGTTCAAGAGACAAATTTTCACATATAATCTCATAAGAGCATTAATTCTTTCCGGAAATTTTTTGAGTGCGTTGCAACAACGTCGTATTAATTTGCCCGAGCGGGACGCGAGGGCAAATTAGGACGTTGTTGGAATGCACGAAAAATTATTTCCGGATATGAATTAATGCTCGAATGCAGATTCGGTAAGAAAATCGTAACGACACAAACCCTAAAAAGAAGTAATTTCTACCTACAAAAAATTTCCAAGAAATTTTTTAGTTGTCTTGGTTACGGCTCTTGAACTAATTTTTCTATTGGTCATTAATAAGTGTCGTACGATTTTCTCTAAAATTTTAAGCTGAATTCAAGAATTTAATAACATACTGGGTGTTCTATTTAAAATAGGAGTTAATAAAAAAAATTGGAAAAGAAAACAAAAGAAACCCATTTTAGAGGTATTCGACTGAAAAATTGCCTAGCTCACATCAATACACATTAAAAATTTTATAAAATTGTAAAGTTTGAAAAAAATCGTTAGAGCCGTGTTTGAAAAAATCCAAAAAAACTGAAAAATCACAAGAGTAAACACCTACTTCCGGTTATGCGATTTTATTCAAAAGCTTGCTGTCGCATCTAGATAGTACACAAAACTTATATATGAAGTTTCAACTTCATACCTCTTTTTGTTTTGAGATATTCTGTTCACAAACAGACACACAGACAGACAGATACATAGACAGAGCAATGAACAAAAACATGTTTTTTGGATTCAGGGGACTTTAAAACGTGAAGATCTGTTGAAAACGCAATTTCGAATTTTTGGGGTGAATCCAATACTTCTTTTATCGTAAAAGAAAGTAACAAGCAAATGCTCGAAAAAAAATATATTTCGACGCCTATGAATTCCAAACAAGCAAACGTATGACAAAAATGTATAGAACATTTTTTGTAGAGAATTTACTCTTCTTTAATTTTGACAACTACGCATTTTGCTCAAAAGTTGATACTAATCGAGATATTCACTAATATTAGGAAAAATATAAAAAATTAGACCTTTTTTTAAGCATAGCGGTTAAATCCGGGCCTGTCGAGGGGTGCAAAATTAATATATATTTTCTGAGTCCCAACAGAACAGATTAAAATTTATTCCAGCTTGTCCGGAATTACTCCCGCTAACAGCCATTTTAAAAGACTTATCGACTGGCCTATAAATAATAAGGAGAAATAAGAAACAGTAAATACTAAAAAGTGTGCTTTTTTTGTTTTATTACCTCGTCTAATTACTCAATATATAGTTTATGTTTATAGTATAGGTATAGTTTTGATAATTTGTAAAATGGAAAATAAATGTTTCTGAAGCTTAACAAGGCGTTTTTAAATTATCTTGAAAGTTTATATAGACATAATCTGTGTGGCCAATAACTATTTAAAAAATGTCCAATTACTGTAAAAAGTGGCCAGTTACTATGCGATTTTGTAGACTTGCATTATAGCGAGTCTGTTAATTTTATTTTTAAAGATTGCAAAATTTTCAATTTTTTTTTAAATAAGTTTGAAATAAGCTTTACAATGATATATATATAATCGTAATTGTTAATTAAATTGGGCATGCTATACAATTTTAATTCAAAACTTTTCTTAAGTGGCCAATTACTGTACCGTTACCCTACCATGAGATCAAGAAAAAAAAATTATTCTGAGCAGGCCTTGATATGTGTTATACGTTTGACAGTACAGAAGTGTATTGTCAGTCTATGTCAAATTCGAGATTTGCAGGTTAAGTTTAACATCAGTCTGTGTCAAACAACAAACAAAACCTAACCTTTTAATCTCGACTTTGACATAGACTGACAATACACTTCAGTACTGCCAAACGTATAATACATATCAAGGCCTACTCAGAATATTTTATTTTATCTCATGGTATATATAAAATACAAGTGCTTGTGGAACAACAAGGTCCAAGATTATCATAATCATAAATAAAAGTAAATGTGCGTGAAAATGCATACAAGTCTTTATACAGCGAGTTGAACTTTTCCGGCTTACTGTAGCTGATATAAAAGCCAAGATTAAAATATTTTATACCCGATACTGTTCGGAGCTGGCCAAAATAAGAAAATCTGAACACACTGGTGCAGGTAAAGACGATTTGTATGTGCCTCGGTTGATACTTTAGTGCCCATACGCGCCTGATTATAAACAGGGGTGTAGTCGAGGGGGGACGCGGGAGAAGGGCGTTCCTGCACTGGTTTTTTTGTTAAGTTAAAAAAAATAAAGATTAAAGTAGAAGTAGAAAGTCAATTTAATACAATTATTATGGCAAAAAAAGCACAATAAAAAAGTAGATTTTTCTCAATGTCAT
Organism: Agriotes lineatus; assembly: GCA_940337035.1. NCBI lineage: Eukaryota > Metazoa > Arthropoda > Insecta > Coleoptera > Elateridae > Agriotes > Agriotes lineatus. Next base: position 27,414 of record CALNHX010000791.1, read on the forward strand.
TTGACAACAGAAAGTTGACATTTGCCGCTGAGCGTGCGTTTTCATCTTTTTGCCGCTCGCCGAGTGTTTTGGGTTTCCGCGTGAACAAAATAGGTAGCCACGGCCGAAGGTTTCCTTGACAACGCCCGTCATTTGTGGAAATAATCGCGTCACATGTCATATAGACTGCGCGAGTAATGTTAACTTGATTGTCAATTAATTTTTGCGATAAAACGAAATTTGATATTTTCCTTTAATAATATGCTCAGTCGTCGAAAAAATAGTATGTATATTTCGAGCTAAAAGTGCGCTTGCCGCTTTTGCATGATTGCTGGTTTCGACTTCGTCTCAACCAGCAATATTCATGCGCAAGCGGCAAGAATGCACTTTCAGCTCTTAACATACAATATACTATTGTCTGCATAGTTCGTACCGGTATGCGATCGCCAATAATAGAACCAAGGTCAACTTTTCTCTTCACCTGATTGTACTAGGCGCGGCGGAGGATAGTGGCGAAAAGCGATCACTCTGCTGCGCATGTGTCATCTTGTTGTCTTGTCAGTTTCCATTGTTTATGTCTCTCTGTCTGCTGGTGAGGGTGATAAGTACTTTGCAGTTTGTCGAGTGCAGTGAATGCGGAAAAATAAGTCGAGTTACCGGTATACAGTAGTAGTAATCTATTAAAGTGTCAATTGTTTTACCGTTATCATGGAAGCGAGTAAGAAAAAACAAAAAATGAAAACGCTAATGTCGTTCTTTAGTCGGCCTAAAAGCCTAAAAGCCGTATGGACTAGAGCAAGGGTGTCAAACTCAAAGGCTAACTTGGGCCAAACAAACCAATATTCATAGAAACGTAGGTTTATTTCGAATAATACATTATAATACACATATATAAAAGAACAAGAAAAATTTAATGTTTACGTCCTGACACTTGACATCTCTTCTCTGCTACCATCTTTCCTATTTCGGGAGAAATTTTGTTCGCAGTGATTACTTTCAAAACTGACCCAAGGTGAGCGTCATTAATACTGTGTCTAACGGGAGACTTATTTCCTTTCATAACTGCTCGCACCGATAAGTACTTCCAAACATGGAAATAATTTCATATGCGAATTTTCGAGTATTTTCAAACCTGGCTGGTAAATATTTGTAAAATTCAGGCACACCCACTTCAATGAATTTTGCCTTCAAATTTGAATTGCACTGAATCTGGATCACCTCCATTTGCATATGGCTGGGTACTGAGTCTATATTTATTGAGAAAATCGAAGAAAACAAGCAAAATTTGTCTTCCAAAGAATCAAAATCTTTAAATCTTGTTTCAAATTCAGTTGTAAGATTTGAAATTTTGTCTACGTATTTTTAATAGGATGCAGTATCATCTAAACTTGATTTGTTCATGTTGCACGTCGGGAAGTGCGTTAAATCTTCAGTTTTCAGTTACTTTTCCCAAAGAACTAGCTTACATTTGATTGCTTTAATATTGTCAAACGTATTCGTAATGATCTGATCTTTTCCTTGTAACGATAAATTGGTTATATCAAGCGTAAAAGAGAAATCTTGCAACCATATTGGATCGGAAAATAAGCTTGTCTTGATTTTTAGCTTTTAAAAACTGACATACTTCTTCTTTCAAATCCCAGAATTGTTTGAGAATCTTGGAGCTTAAATACCGTATTTACTTAATTGTGGTATATTCAAAATAAATGTACGCATTTTGTTTAATAATAGCAAAAAAGAGTATAATTAAAAAAAACGTTTAGCGAATTCTACCTATCTTATTTTTATTCTGCGTTGGTTTGTTATTTTATTATATATTATTGTGTGCCGATAGATTAGCCGGGCCGCAAAAATGTTCGCTGCGGGCTGCATGCGGCCCGCGGGCCGCGAGTTTGACACCCCTGGACTAGAGAAATGTAGGACCGTAAGAAGGACGCGTTTCCTTGGCTAGACTGCAAAAATGGCAAACTAGGCTGAAAATTATGCAAAGAAGTTTCCCAGCTTGGTGCATTTAAAAAGGAACGCATCGCATTAACTACAACAGAATGGTGCTCATATACAGCCACTTTTAATGGGTCTACAAAATAAGCCCAGCTCACTTCTTTAGGAAAAAATATTTTTAAATACAAACAGCCAAAAAGTCACAGCAGAGGCCATATCAGCAAAGGCAAAATCGGAAACTATTGAAAACTGTTTGTGACAAAATGAACGCATCTAAGCTAGAATCAACTAAGAAAGTGTTTAGCTCAGCGTACTACCTGGCACAACGTGATAGGCCTTATTCAGATTATTTTGAGCTTTTAGAGCTCCAAGTTAAATGGTATTGATATTGGTACTGGGCTACACTCTAGATTTAGTGCAACAGAAATAATTAATTACGTTGCATACGAAATGAGAAAGTCCACTTTGATTGTGTATTTAAAATGCGAAACTAGCAAAGAACATCCACCTAAAGTTATTTTTGGACCTGATTGAGCTTTTAGATGAAAGTGCTGAAACTGTTTTGCGGACCCTATTGAACTGTTTAAATGAATATGGTTTCTGTGATGACTACCTCAAGGAGAATTTAGTAGCATTTGCAACTGACGGCGCCAGTGTCATGTTAAGAGAAAAAATCTGGCGTTGCTAAATTATTTGCTCAAAAATATCAGAACATTATTTTGTGGCACTGTGTGAATCACAGAATAGAATTAGCTGTGATTCAGTCGATGAAGTGGAGGCTGTCAACCACTTTCAAATTTTATGGATCAGCTATACACTCTTTATAGCAGATCATCTGAAAACCAACGGGAACTTGCCGAGAGTGCTCATGAGCTGGACCTACAGTTGAACAAAATTGGGCTTATATTGGGTACGAGATGGGCAGCGAGCTCTTTTAAGACGGTAAGAGCGGTTTGGTATGGGTATGAAGCATTACACTCACATTTCAATAAGGCTAAAGATGACAAAAACAGAACGCCTACTGAAAGGGCCATGTATAATGGTTTATTTAATTAGTCGTCTTACATCAGTTCAATTTCTTTTTGATTTGGCAATTATGTATGACATACTAGCCGAACTTTCATTGTTATCTGAAAGTCTTCAAAGTAGAAAAATGACAGTTGTCTTTGCAGATAAACTCATTAGAAGTATTAAATTTTTTGAATCTCTTAAATATAAACCTGGTACCAAATGTCTTGGAAGCTAAGAGGGCAGCAATTGAAGGTAACTTTGTGGCGTGCCCATACACGAGAATGCCATATTCTCCGCTATCAACAACCAGCAGCTAGTAGGATATGGCGAGCCTGAAATCGAAAAACTTTGTATCAGATTAAACTAAATGTACATAAAATAAAAAACGGATACGAGATTATTTGGAAAACAGCTCCGTTGTTTCCAAATGAGTTAAATCCTTTAATTAACTGCACAATGCTCATACCATGCAGTTCGTCTGAATGTGAGCGTGGTTTTAGCCACATGAACATTATTATTACCCCAACTAGGACAAGATTATCAATTCCCCATGTATCGGCTCTTATGTTCATCAAACTAATGGTCCCAACATCCGGAAATGGAATCCCGAGCATTATGTGAGGACATGGTTACACAAGCACCGATCAGCTGATGACCCAAGGACAAGACGCGCCAAGGCTGCTCAAAAAATAGACCCTGACGAAGACATTTTCGCTGAGTTTTTGTAAACCAGTGTTAGCATTGAAAAGAGAGTATCAACATTCATAAACAATTGTATATTTTGTATTTTTAAAATTTTTGTGTAGGGGGAGGGTGGGGAGGATTGGGACGCGGGAACAATGGGACATCGATTAAATTTCATATTTCCCGCGCGATTTTCTGTCTGTCATTTCAGTGGTTGGTAGACTTGCTTGGTTCACAAATGGCAGTCGAATATGAAGTGTTTGTGACGTTCGTTTTTGTGCGACAGAAACTTGATAATTTTTAATTGATAAAGTTAGTATTTGCCCTTTACTATGAATGAGTTTTCACTTTAATGAATCACGTTTTCTAATTATATGATTCATGCTGGGTAATGCACGGAAGACCTCATATTTTGCACGTGTTAGTTTTGTGCAACAGTTGGCCCCTAAAATTTTGTTTGTTGTTTTAAAATTGATAAGCGGCCAGGAGGAATGAGACATGATCGGCAGGAGGAATGGGACGTCCCAAACCTCCCGTGTTATTAATTTGTTTAGAGATTTGATGATTAGGCTTTAATTATTTCTTTTTAATTCGTATTTTTAAACTTTCAGTTATAAGAAAAAGAAGTATGCCACGAATTTGGCCAAAGAAGACCGGCAGATTGAGGCCAACAGAAGAAGAGTTAAAAAATGCTGTAGCAGAAGTACTAGGAGGAGGCAGCATTCGCGAAGTAGCCAGGCATTTTAATATTTCTAAATCAGCTCTCTCCCGGCATGTGCTACGTGCAAATCAGTTAGGTCCTGGTCAGGAATATACGTATAAACCGAATACAACTGTGCGGCAAGTATGCTCTAAACACCAAGAAACTCAATTAGCAGATTATTTAAAACTGCACTACGGTTTAACAACATATCAGACTGTGAACTGGCATACCAATTTGCTGTTGCTTTATCATGCAATGTTGACGAAAGCTGGAGAAAAAAATGAGGTAGCAGGCAAAGACTGGCATCATGGCTCATGCTAAGAAACCCCGACCTGTCAATTAGAACACCAGAGGCCACCAGCTTAAGCCGATCAACCAGCTTCAACAAATGTAATGTTTATAAATTCTATGCTAATATTCAGAAGTCTATGGGAGACATAACTTCTCTGCTGAAAAAATTGGAACTGCGACGAGTACATAATCCTACTAAAATAATTTCACAGAAAGGACTCAAACAAGTTGGCCAAATGACAAGTGCAGAACGGGGACAACTTGTCACTATGCTCTGTTTTATTAATGCAACTGGGAATACAGTTCCTCCAGCATATGTTTTTCCCGTAAATTTTTTAAAGAGCATAATATGCTGACTAACGGACCTCCAGGGAGCCTCGGATTAGCCTATAGCACTGGTTGGATGACCAAGGAGAATTTTTTAAAGGCCTTTGCACATTTCATTTCTTATGTCAAATGCTCCAAGGACGATCCTGTTGTGATGTTCTTCGATAATCATAACAGTCACGTAAATTTAGAAGTTATCGAAGAGGCATAAAAATATGGAGTATATCTAATTACATTCCCGCCGCATTGCAGCCATTAGACGTGGCTGTATATGGACCTCTCAAGGCATACTATAATCAAGTTTGCAACGACTGGATGGCATCCAATCCTGGACGGACAATTTCTATATATAATGTTGCAGGTCTGTCTAACAAGGCTTTCACTGTAGCCTTTTCGAAAAACAATATTTTAAAAGAATTTCAGAAACAGGGATCTGGCCACTTGAAATTAACACGTTTTCGGAAGAGGATTACCTGATGTCAGCCGTTACATATCGTCCTAATCCCAATTTAAATAATTCTAATGCGACTGCTGTTCAAAATTTAAATGAAGCTGAACCACAGCATTCTTCCTCTGCAATGCTAACAGGAAGCAATCAGCACTGCAGTGGAAATGTATTAGATGTAACCCCTGAACTTGTTCGGCCATATCCGAAATCCGCTCCCCGAAAAACTGATGGCCGTGGCAGAAAGAGAGGAAAAACTCGCATCCTTACGGATACGCCGGAAAAGGTGGAGTTAGAAGAGGGACGAAATAAGCAGGATGCAAAACAAGCGAAAGTTGTCAAAAGAAATTTGGCAGGGACTTCATCAGAATCTGATGCACCCCAAGACTGCCAGTCATCTTCTGGAGATTCTGATGACGATGCTGACCTCTATGCAGAATCGGACGAGTTTGATTTTGACATTACAACAGTTAAAAATGGTGACTTCGTTGTAAGATTTGCAACCAAGAAAACTTTAGTGCACTTTGTAGGCTTGGTGCAAAGTGATGTAAACAAAGATGGTTGCTTTGATATCAATTTTCTGAGAAGGAAACGCGATAAAGGGATGAATTTTATTTGGCCTGTAGTAGCAGACATTGCTTCTGTCGAACAGGAGGACATTGTCCTGAAGCTTCCTTCACCTCGGACAGTTGGAGGTACGGAAAGGATCCGCGCTGTTTTTAATTTTGAAATTAATTTAATATCTAGGTTTTGTAATATCCGCTAGAATTTTACCTGTATGCACCTATGTATATTATTAGTTTAAATAAATTTTTGCAAATTTGAATTTATCTCTTGATTGTTGTTGCAGTGTTCATTATTTAAACTCGTCCCTTACCCCCCGCTATTTGTCCCATTCCTACCGACTGAAGGAGGAATGGGACAATTTGCACCAATTTGTTGATTTTTAAGCTGCTACTTTGTGTGTAAAACCAAAAATTTGATTTTCACATTAAAAGTACCCAATAAGGCACTTTACATTTCTATACTATTTTAATGCTTTAAATATCAAACATACTTTTAAAATACATGAATATTCCAAATATGGCCCATTCCTCCCCACTCTCCCCAACAACATTTGAAATATGTATATTTAACTTAAAAACTAGTTTGAGCATTTCTTAAAGGTAAAAAATGTGTCATTGTGCCGGAGCGCACTATTTTTCATATTTAAACTATAGTCAAAAATAAATAAATTATACTTTTGCTTTAGATCTGCTTAGTTTAATTTGTTCATTTCTATTTCAGTACTGGTACGATTTGGTTTTCTAGTGTGCTTCCTACCCAATACAATGGAAATTATAACGAATTTCTGGCACTTACTTGTTAGCACAAACAATTTGATAACTGTTCATACTACCAGTGTCATTTAAGTATAGGCTAGTGGTATAAGTTATTATTTAGAAAAATCACGTCAAACATGACTTGCTACTTGCTACGAATATGCAAAGTATTAAAAACAGTTTGAATTAGAAAGTTGTAGGCTTAATATTTATACAGGGTGTATACAAATTGGCGCAAAAGCTCCAGGTAGCGATATTCCTTGTACAATTCTGAGTCGAAAAGCTTAATACTAAAATGATTTTTTAGGTAAAGTACCGTTTTTGTTCTAAATATGTCAAAATGTCATGAAGGAAATGTATTCAAAATGTAAAATTATGGCCCCATGAAAAATTTCAGAAATATCGGTCTACTTATATGAAACCGTGTTACTAAAAAAGTACTTCTAGTGCACACGGTTTCCTCTAAGTAGACCGATATTTCTGAAATTTTTCATGGGGCCACAATTTTACATTTTGAATAAATTTCCTTCATGACATTTTGACGTATTTACAACAAAAAGGCACTTTACCTGAAAAAATAAAGTTTTTTTTCTTCAAACGGCAGTAAAATGTGCCATTATACTGCTGGATTGATGATGCTAAACTGTCACTTCATTGCCATGGCATCTAAAACACATTATCTGCCGCTCGTCAGCGGCAGATAATATTATCTGCCGTTGACGACTTTATCTGCCGCTGAAAACTTTATCTGCCGCTCGTCAGCAGCAGATAATATTATCTGCCGCTGACGAGATCCAGTCATTTTCTTCGAATTTCGTTCACAAAATTGTAAATAATTTGTTATAAAAACGTTTGAAGAAAAAATACTATATGTTATTCGGAGCAAAAGTATCTTTATGTGGCTCGGCTGCACTTATCTGCCTCGCAAGCTCGGCAGATAAACCATCCAGCCTCGCCACATAAAGTATAACTTTTGCTCCTAATAACATAATATACTATTATCTACCGCTCGTTAGGGCTCATGAAGACCAATCCAACGTTTTAGTATTAAGGTTTTCGACTAAAAATTGTACAATGAATATCGCTACCTGGAGCTTTTGCGCCAATTTGTATATACCCTGTATATTAAAGCCAGGGGCGCCGACTCCGTGGGTGCTCGAGGACCCCAGCACTCACGAGAGGTAAATAGTGGGTGCGGAGCACCCACGAACATTGACATCAAAACAGATCAGTAATCGGCTTTAAGTGATACCTCTACTACCCACTGAGATGTATGCTAGACGCATTGGAGAGGCAACCTGCATTTGCTTCAATGCGTAGGCGCTGAAGCCCAATAGAGTGACAGAGTGCGAACGCTGTTGTGGTATTTCCATCCTTTTCAGATTGTGGTTGTAGTACGGTAGTTGCTAGCAAGTGGTTTATTTTATTGGTTTTTGAGCTTAAAATAAAGCATAATGGTGAATTATTGTGTAGCCTATGGATGCAAAAACGAACACAATAAAAAAGAAAACATCGGTTTTCTCAGGTAAGTCGATATTATACGTAACTATGTCAATTTAAAATTTTATTTGGAGTTACGTGCTTCCGCGCTTTTACTGTAAACTTCGCGATTTAGTAATTTGTGTACCTAGGCGGGAAAATCATTTTCCCGCCGTGGTTCACACAGTATTTTTTATCCTACACAACAAAAATATATTGACCTTCATAATTACGTAGCTCGTAACAACAGTAATTAACACCTACTTTAGAATAATAACGGAAAAATTAGTCAGCTGCACGTATTAAATTTGACAATAAGAAACAGGCAATTGATGAACTACCAGTAAACAATAGTAAACGGCCTCCTCGATTAGGACGCTCGTCATTTATTTTCGCGCCTAGCCGCGAAACGTCACCTGAGGGGCTCGTTTCACAAAAGTTACAAGTTACAAAGTCACAATTACAGGTACTTGTAGCTACAACTTTACAAGTACAGTTGTTTCACAAACAATTTTAACGCATGTAGAAAATAGTTACAACTATGAAAAAAGTTATAAGTTACAGGTGAATTAAGTTTTATGTCTGTTTTGTGCCGTCAGTTATATGCCAAATAGGCGAATTTATCTCCGAGTTAAAAATTCTATGTGTTTTAAGTTACAAGTTACAATTTTTAAAAGTTATACAAGACGCAAAGGCAATCTTGTTTGGTACTTTCTCAGATAAGCCCACGAAAGAGGACAAAGGGAAAGAGTGGAAGATAATCGATGAAAAAAGCCCTGGCGTTAGGAATTGTGCCGGCTAATAAGGTGTACACGTACACGAGAGACACTTATTTGCAAAATCTTAAAGAATACACCATGGTGTAATTACTTAGTTTACCTGTATTTCTGTGATTTATACAGGGTGGTACCAAACGGTTGGATAAACATTTGTGGACGTATTCTCATCCCTAAATAAATAATAAATGTTATATACACATACGTCCAAGCACACTTTCCTTAGGCGTTATAATCATTTAAAGTTTAAGTATGACGGCTTAGTAGCAAAAAATAGAAGTGTGTCTAAATTACTCTTTTAATTATGTTCCTCTCAATCCTTACCGTACGTTGTCGTTCTTGTTATTATTTTCTGGAATTCTGTTTTTCCTCTATAATTTTGATTTTGCCTTGTTCGATATATTTGCTTCGGGAATTGGCAAATATGCATTTAATGTACGGACGAGCGTACATAAGTAGGTATTTGGAGGCGAGAAGATTGTATGCCGAGTGCACCTTGATTTTTTTTTTGTAAACAATCATGCGAAATATTCCTTATGAAATGTAACTAACAATAAGAAGTTCTCCTCAAGTAAGCGTTTTCAACCACATGTATACCTAACAGTTTTAACTTATTTTGGCATTTTAAACACGTCCACGCGTGTTTGCTGTATGCAATGGTGTAGCTCGGTGATTCCCAAAGTGGGCGATATCGCCCCTTGGGGGGCTCTGGAACGATCCAGGGGAGCGATAGTAGCCTCTGGTGCATTTGGGGGGCGGTGAATGAAAATAAGGGGGCGGTGAAAGCTTAAAGAAGGAAGAGAATATAAGGAGATTTAGAAAAAACATTAGTACATATTTCATCTGTTGTGTAACATAGTGTAACATTATTTCCAAAGAAACACACAAAATGCAAGTTACAGATTTATTTATTGCATAAAGACTATTTACCATTATTAAATGTTCTTATTCTTCTTCATACCTTTTGTTACTTTATTTATCCAGTCTGTTTATTCTCCGTTTCTTTAATTTTACTTTATCACACCAGCCAGAAAGTAAATACCATTATAATAAAGGGGTTTTATTATTCAAATCTGCTTTTACTCAAAATACAGGTTAGAAATTCAGAAAAGATTTGTTTATTTTAAAAATATAATTTTCTCTAGCAATAATAACTTATACAAAATTTCTATACGGTATATTTTATTATAACATTTCATAATTGACTTTTTCAGATAATCATTTGAGTTTGTCTTTCATTTTAGTTATTCCGATTGTGAATTAATACCTACAAATTAAAATCTAAGTCTGATGTTACCAAACAACTATCCCAACTAAATCAACTTATATGCTCGAACCTTTTTAATAAATTATTCATAATTTAATAGTAACTGTATCTAATGTATCATTCATTAAACAATTCGCAAATATTTATGTTGTACTTTTAATGTATAAATCCCTCCCTTCTACTTTTTAATTGCTAATTAATTTATTCTTTCAAAATAATTTCCTACCTAGAAATACTCTTATAGCTAATTATCAGTTTCAAGAAGCTACCACTACAATATTTTTCTGTTTGTTCGCTTAAAGATTGTAGATTTCCAGGGGGCGCTGAGTAATTTTTTTATGTAAAGGGGGCGGTAGGCCAAATAAGTTTGGGAACCACTGGTGTAGCTGATTGAATTTAGATTTGGTCATTACCTACGGCTTTGTTTTTAAATCTTGCAAATTGCGTTAGCACCATATTCATAGCGAAGTTGTATGGAAACGTCATTATATACTGCTCAACAATTAAACTGGACCATTTGCATACGTTGGTGCAATTTTTAAAAATATTTTCCAAAAATACAGTCATGGCATTTTTTGTAAACTTGCAGGATTGTGTCACTATAAAAAGTATTTCTTTTCATAATTTGGTTTAAATAAAACTACGTCCATTAATAAAATATCATTTGAGTTTTTCCCAAATGTTGATAGCACATTGCATACAAAGCATGCCAAATCGTTGTCAAAAATTTTTAAACGTTCCGAGGAGACTCAAAAAACTATTAATTTCCTTTTTTGTTCGTCCTCTTATTTTTGCTAAATATAGCTTTTTATAATTTTTTTATTTTATTAATACGATTTTGTTAATGGGTTAAATATGCTTAATATGAGTATACTATAAAACAAAAACTTTGATATATATATATATTGTAATGCACCACATTGTGCTACTTTATATTTATGTATTGACTATATCAGCTCCACGTTATGCTGGCCAAAAATTGTGCTATAGCTCACCAGTTGAACTATGCCTTAAATAATGCAATGTCTTAAATGTCAAACAATAATTGCTTTTAAATCAAGAGCTCTTATTTTCAGGGTGGGTTCGCCAAAATCTAGTTCTCTATTAACTGATGTTTTAAAATTGTATTTTCAAAATTATCCGACTATGAATGACACATAACATCAAACTTGACTTTTAAAATTCATCAAACCAGGTAATTGACAATTGTATCTTACATAAACACATTTATTATTCAATTCACCTATGTAAGTACTATATCAACTTTATATTATCACTTTCTTTTATTGGCAGTTATTCAAAATGCTTTCTCTCAACTGATCTACACCAACCTTGATAACTGCTTTAACTTTCACAGCAACTTCCAACAAATACCGGATCCTGACGTCCATAAACCGCAATACCTACTGCCCACTTCACAACCAGCAACACCTATGATGGTCTGTGAATCCTTTCAACTTGCATTCGTCCCGTCAAATCAACTCCTCAGCTCCCAAACTCCAGTCCTTGTTCCTCCTGAAAGTTACTGCCACACAAACCAACTCCTGGTAAGTTGCTATATTATGATGTTCCAAATCTAACTTTGTCCCCTTTTTGCAGATAGTCCGATGTCTCTTGTTATACTCACAAAATATCCAAATCAAATCAGTTACTCGTAAGAACCTCCAATAATATCTTATATGTATGAATAAATCCAAATATCTTCAAATAATATCACCTTCTGTTTTCTTTCTTTCCAATTAACTGTATTTGTATAATCTCTTCACCGATTATATGTCTCCCTGAATTACATTTTTACGTTTTCGCCTAACACATCACGCAGATTTGTTGATAGCCCTTTTTAATTTGTATATACCAAAAATAACACAAATTAAGGCATAATTTCTAGTTTTATTTAACGAAATTTTTTCTTTCAAAATTACATGTATGCTTTTTTATGAGTTGTTTTAGTAACTACTTAAACAAATTTCTATCCCTATTAGATACAATTCTTAGTGCACACTTCCTATATTTTAAAATAATACAATTACATAATATTCATTCTGATTATTATTAACAAATACATTTGTCTAACGTTACCTTGGTTTGTTCTTTATTAGCATTTACTACAACGATTAAGTTATTTAATTCAATTAATATCGCACTATCAAATGGCTCCTTTCATTGTATCAATTACTTTCATTATTCATATTCGAAATTGTACACCCATCAAGACCTAATTATTGTAACCTTCCAAATTTATTAGTTTTTTATATTTCTTTCTTATGATTTATTATACTACATCACGTACCATAACAATATTTTGTAAGGTAATGTAACAAATACGATTTTTATGGGTGGTCCAGTTCATTTGTTGAGCAGTATATATATTACTGATTAAGCTTCAGTAAGTCTTCACTTTACTTAATATTAATTTAAGTATACAGCTGTTTTTATATTATATGATATTCAAAAATTGTTATTAAAAAAATAAAATGAACTAGAAAATGGGCAACCACGCCTTCTTGAACCAAACTTTATTAAGAATATACATATATATAATTTCACATACGATCCAACCAAGTAGTATAACACCTTTCCAAAACAACACATGACAACGGAAAATTCTAGATATTCGAAATCCAAAATCAAACAATTAAAAGGGAATCGAACAAGAACACAAGCGTCTACGGCGAGAATTCAACTTTGATACTGGCGACTGCGCATTGTGAAAAATAAAGTGTTTGTAATTTTATGCCTTGTATTTGACGTTTGTTGTGGTGATATAACCTCAAATTTGTATTCTCAAGATCTCAAGAAATTACCAGTTTGCACGTGGTTTGCACAACTTGTGTCGTTTTCGTTAGTTTTAGCAATCGATTATTATTGTTTCGAGATGGAATTATCTCCTGGTAAGTTATATACTTAATAAAATTAATACCTGAATGGGTATACATTATATAATTTTTATTTTGTTAATTTTGTAGTGAAATTGGAGCAATTAGTTTCAAACAAATCAAACAAATTAAATAGAGCACATGGTCTATATGAAGTACTTATGTGCATCTGTGTAGAATGTAAAAAGCCTATTTCGAATGCATCAAATTTAAGGGCTCACATAAAGAAAGTACATCCTGGTAAGTGAATGATTACGTATATTTAGTCAGCCTACTATGGAAATACGTGCATCCTGCCCCTGATCTGGGAACTAATGTACCTAACGCAAATTTATTTTTTGTGCTAAAATACCAAAATAAAAAACAAAATCACTTGTCGCTTATTCCCAGGATCGGGGGTATCATTTGCATAATGAATAAATATGTACTAATGTACTTACACAAAACTTCAATTTCATGTTGATATTATTTTCAGATAAAGTTGACATTTTATTGCCAAGAAAAGAGTTTAATTACGAGTGCGAAGTATGCCATAAGCACTTCACACATTTTTTTTAAGACTAATTTATTTGCAATCTGCTACAGAGCAATAAACAAATCAGATAATTACAGAAATGTAACATTGCACTGGAAGTAACGTGTGAGAGAACGTCCTATGATGTTCCTCTTTGTGATTAACTTATATAAATAATTAGAATGAATTGAATAATTAGTAACGTGTGGGTAGACCTAGCGGTTTAAAGCGTTTTAGTCTGCGCACATCAGCACTATTGTCGAGTAAGTTTAACGCTAACGGATTCGGATGTGTTTCTAATCTCTGAAGATAATTTACACTGCACTGAACTATCTCTTCTTTCACTGATGGCAGTTTCAAGTCGTTAAGTATTTCTTTATTAGGAACGAAGTAGGGCGCGTTGGTGATTATACGGAGCATTTTAGATTGGAAACGTTCCAGGATTTCTATATTTGAGTGCGATGCCGTACCCCATAACTGGATACCATAGCTCCAGATTGGTTTCAGCACACATTTGTAAACAAGTAGTTTGTTGGCAAGCGACAGCTTAGAGTGGCGGCCAAGTAACCAGTAATATTTTCTTAGTTTTAGGTTGAGCTGTTTCCTCTTTGTCCAAATGTGTGTTCTCCAATTTAGTCCTTTATCTAGGTGCATGCCAAGATACTTAACACAGTCAGCTTGGGGAAGGAGAGTGCCATCCATGTTAATGTTCGGCGTGGCGGCTCGACGTTTAGTAAAAGTAATTTGCACGGTCTTGGAACAGTTGAGTTTAAAGCGCCATTTTTTAAACCAATCACAAACGTCATCGAGGCTTTGTTGCAAAGTTTGTGCGGCGATGACAGGGTCATGATGTGTGACAAGAATTGCCGTATCGTCAGCGCATGTCGCGGTAATTGCATTGGGATTCGTAGGTATATCGGCTGTATATAGGACGTACAGGACTGGTCCCAGAACGCTTCCCTGGGAAACTCCGGATTCGATGGGACAAAGATGCGAGATTGCTTCTCCGAACTTGACTTGAAAATACCGTTCTTCTAGATATGATTTAATGATCAAGTAGTATGGGTGTGGTAGGATTCGCTTTAGCTTAAACAATAGGCCTTCATGCCAGACCTTGTCGAAGGCCTGGCTGACATCAAGGAAAATGGCTGAGCAGTAGTTTTTGTCTTCGAATGCTGCGTTAATGGTATCTACTATTCTATGTATCTGTTCTACGGTGGAGTGTCGGCTTGTGAACCCAAACTGGTGATCAGGAATCAGGTTTTCGTTGTCAAGGATGGGATAAAGTCGTTTCAGTAGAAGTTATTCGAAAAGTTTGGAGAAGAGTGGTAATAAACTAATGGGTCGGTATGATGAAGGCTCGTTGGCCGGTTTTCCGGGTTTTGGGATAAGGACTACCTGCGCGACTTTCCACTGGACCGGGAAAAAACCCGTTTGTAATATGCTATTAAAGATCATCGTCACCACTTTTATGGCATTGGGGGGCAGTTATTTCAGTATACGTCCAGTAACTAGGTCATATCCTGGCGATTTTTTTAAAGTGAGTGTTTCTAAGGATCGTTGATTCAGCTTCTGCAAATGAGAAAGGTTTGTAATCTGTAATTGTGGCAAGGTTGAATGATGCCGGCCGTCTTCTACCATGTCGCGCTGACTACTTTTTTCCAAAACAAAAATGACTTAGCTATATTAATTTTGTCCTAACATAGAAATTTAATTACATTATAATAATTCTAACAATGATAATAGATATAATTTTTGGGATGTTGGTCGTGTATTTAATAATTTAAAAATAGTTTTAAATTTATAGCTAACGTTTCGTCAAATAGTATGTTCGGCGTCATCAGAGCTTAATTATGTCTATTATTAAAACATGTTATGAATCTTAAAACATATCTAATAATGATATTTTGCGTAATATTATTGTTCATGTTTTCAGATAACGAAAACGCTTTATATATTCACTTGGAGGATCAGGATATGGAATCTTCTAAAATTGTAGAAGTTTTAAGTAATGTGAATAATGTGAATGATTCAGACCAAATCGACACTTTGAAAGAACAATTGAAAGCAGAACTAATGTGTTTAGTTGGCCAAATTTCTTCAGTTGAAGAATATAAAGCTGTTAAAAGTTTAATTGCACCCATTCAGCCAACATTGACTGCCATCAAAGAGAAGCAGCCAAAACGGCAATTAACACCTTCATCTGTACCTGCCAATAAAAGAATTCTGGTTCAAAGAAGGCTATATGCCACAAAAAAGATAAAGAAGAAGAGAGAAGCATTAGCAAAACCAACCCCATTAGAAAAAGATAACATTGCAGTACAGCTATTTTTGTAGTAGTTTTTATAATATGTACTTATCAATAAATTGTTTTTAAAAAGATTTCCTGATATTGAAAACTTCACTCATGTTCTTATATTTATTTAAAATAAAAACATTTTAGTTTTTCAAATGGTTATAATTTCAATATCATCTTTCATGAGATAACCACATTAAACGGTGCTAAAATAACTAAAGTAGTGTAATCTTGTTTGACTATTCGACAAAATTTGAGGTTATATCACCACACACGTCAAATACTAGGCATAAAATTACAAACACCTTATTTTTCACAATGCGCAGTCGCCAATATCAAAGTTGAATTCCCGCCGTAGACGCTTGTAACAAGAACCACCACGAAGCATACAAAAACAGAAGGAAAAATGTCCATCGGCAGTTTAAAGTCAAATAGGTTCTGGCTACCATAATAACGATTAACAAAAGAACACAAAGGATTTCACATAAATATAATAAATCCACAAAGATAAGGTTCAACATTACGGACGCTTAACACAAACCCTACAATTTTACTTCAACAAGTAATACTTGTGAAAGCAGACACTGAAGTCGGTGTTTGCATGGCTCTAAGGAGAGATCATTGATGATGATGATGACATTTAAAATATCTCATTGAATTCGTAAATGCTGACAAAATCCAAATTTGTCCTTACCGTAAATGTTGGAGGACTTCGGTAGCGGTGCGACTCTACGGGTAATTATCGTCAGCGGAGGAGTCCCACGAAGCAATTTTTAATAATTAACGGCGCAAATTAACACTAAAATATAAATAAACTAAAACCACAAAAAAGTTACACGCCTCGTGAGCTGGGTGAAAATATTTGCTTATTTTCACCAGTGTAAACTTGTAACTTGTGAAAATGCTTAAATCACAAGAGTGAAACTGTAAAAACGTCACTTGTGGATTTGTGAAAATTCAAAGGTTGTCATAAGTCTTGTAACTTGTCTTTGTGAAACACTAGTACTTTCTATTTTTCACAGACTAGTTAATATTTACTGGTAAATAAGTAACTTGTAACTTTCGTGAAATGGGCCCCTGGAGAAACATTTTCGCGGCTAGCCGTGCAAACGTATACTTTCGCGCGTCTGTCGAGATGCGAAAAGCGGATTTTCATACAGTGTAGGATAAAAAAAACCATTATTACTACTGCGCCTACTGGCCATTGCTATTATTTTCTTACCTATTAATTAACATTAACTTTATTTTAGCTTTCCGATTAAGCGTCCGGAAATACTGTGGATATTGGCATTAAGACGTGAAAATTGGACTCCAAGTAAACACAGTCGATTGTACAGTACCCATTTTACTGATGCGGATTATCGCCAAAAGAATTCGTTGAAACGTATTTTAAAAGACGATGCAGTACCAAGTATTTTCGCATATCCCAAACATCTTCAAAAAACAAAGTCGGATAGAAGAGTTCTTGTACGACATGTGACTTTGGAACAAGAAAAACAAGTATGCCTAACTACTTATAGTAATTTTGTTCTAGTTTAAAATAATATTTGTTGTTTTTTAATTCAATATTTTTCCGCTTTAGGACTTAGAATACATGGAACTAGACACAGTGGGAGAAGAAAATGAAACTAAACGAGAACAACGTACTCAAACTAAGGAAATTTCTTCATTAGCAGTACGACTGCGACATAAAATAAAGATTTTAAATCAAAAAGTGCGTAGCAAAAATTTGAAAATCTCAACAATGGCTGAAATGATAAAGGAATTAAAGAAAAGTGGTCACTCAACAGAAAACCTTAATGAGGTGCTTGAAAATTATTTTTCTGGTTTTCCATTAGAAAAGGAATCAACCAACATAAAAATAATTCTGTTACACCAACACACAGGAGGTATTCGAAAGTAATAGAGTTTTCTCTAACATTATATTTCTATTCGCCCAAGACATACAATTTTTTAAGAAAACATATATGTTTACCCGGTGGTCGAACAATTAGGAATTGGTTGTCACATTTCGATTGTAATACTGGATTTTTAGAAGAAGTGTTTCAGTTTTTAAAACAAGAGGTCTTAGCGAAACCTTTTCTAAAAGATTGTTCTTTGAATTTACATGCAATTGCAATATGAAAACAAGTATGTTGAGATAAACAAAGTGGAAACTTTACTGGGTATGTTGATTATGGAGGGATAATAGATACAGATCCAGAAGCTCCTGCCACTGAAGCTTTGGTGTTTCAAATTGTATCCTACAAACATAATTTCAAATGTCCAGTAGCATACTTCTTCACAAATAAATCAAATTCCAATATTCAATCGCAGTTGCTGATGAGCTGTTTAACTAAATTGCATGAAGTTGGCATAACATTACGATCTATTACATGACGGAGCAGCAGCCACTGTTATGACATTTAAAAATTTATCTTGTCTAATTACAAATGGTGAAATAAATGGTACATTCAAACACCCATGTGCTAATACGTACGTTCATTGTATGTTAGACACCTGTCACATGGTTAAATTAGCTCGAAATGCTCTAGCTGAAAAAGATTTATGTTCTCCTGAAGGCAATATTTCCTGGAAATATTTAGAAAAACTAAATAATTTACAAACAAATATGTGTTTTACAATGGCTAATTCACTGTCACCCCAACATATTAATTATCGAAATAAGACAATGAATGTTCGCTTAGAAGTGCAAACTTTAAGCAGTGGGGTAGCGGATGCCATAGATTTTTTAAAGGTTACAGGTCACCAAGATTTCCAGGGAAGTGAGGCTACTGTCAAGTTTATACGACTAATAGATAAGGTGTTTGACATTCTTAATTCACGAAACCCTTTTGGCAACGGTGAAGGGCATTTATTATCACTAACAATTGATAACATTCCTCTTTTAAATCACCCAAGAAAAACTTTTGTTTTAGGATTTATCCTAACAATGCGTAGCACCCTTAAATTAGCTTCTGACTTATTTAGTCTTGAGGATCCTTTCAAGTATTTTCTTACCTACAAATGCTCGCAAGACCATTTAGAACTGTTTTTTAGTAGTATAAGGGCAAGAGGAGGTTGGAACAACAACCCAAACACACAACAGTTTAAATGGTCTGTACGACAGTTGTTATTTAGAAACCATGTGACATGTACTGTAAATACGAATTGTATCGACTTCGGAAGCGAATGCACTCCTGTATTTGAATTTTGTTCGGAAAATCATGCTATAGTAGAAAATCAAGAAGCAGATGTGGATATTACAGGTCATATATCAGCTTTGATCACAGATATGATTGACAGCAGAACTCTTTCTGAGTTTCAAAATCATGTAATCTATTACATATGCGGTTACTTTGTCAGAAAATTATTAAAAAATATTACATGTGTTCATTGTAAAGACATATTAGTTTTTCATAATTCACCTGAAACGATCGCACTTATGGCAGGTCTGGAGATAGTTTAAGCAGTTCAATTACCATGTGACTAGAGGTGGGCTAATAGTTTCATCCAACAGTGTTTTTTACATACTTCAATACGCAGAAAAAATGTTTCAAATGTACCTTAACAAAGATTTAGAGAAAAAAAAACTGTTAGTGTTCGAAACTTCATTACAAGTTCTGTCGTTCGACACTTTGCCTCAAAAATTGAAATGTTTGAACCCCGTCATCCCCCAGTGGAGGAACACATTTTTGAAGATTTGCACGAAATTCAAATTATTAAGAAACTTGTAAATATGTATTTAAACTGTCGTATGTCTTCTCATGCAAAACAGAATACCAACAAAATATTAGGAAATTCTGCTAGTATTAGGCAGAAGCTTGCCAAATTAATATTGCATAACAACGTGTAATTTTTTTATAAATACAGTAAAATATTTCTGTATTGAATATTTAATAAAATCGTTTAAATTAAAAAATTTGAGTTCAATTTTATTTACATTTAACAAGACCCCAATGCGCTGAAGTGAGATAGCGATACCACAATATAGCGGGTTGCCTACCCCACCTGGATGCTTCACAGGCGATCGCATCGATACCGATAGCCTCTCCAGTTACGCGTATACAGCTTATTGCTACTACCACAGTATAAATATCTTCGAATGCAGTAGCGAAACTCAGGCGTATTAGTGGTGCTAGATTTTTGTGCGCATGCGAAGGTCGCGCCATGTTCAGAACGGGTATCCACACGCATCCGTCTCATTATTACTACTGTTTTACTAGCGGTAAAGCACTGTAATTAGTTTATTTTAGTGCCAATTTGATTTTCTGTTAAGTGAATTGTATTGATTATTGCTAATCGGAACATAATGAGTAAAAAGAAGGGTGGTCGTTGGTGCTCAGCACCTAATTGTACGAACAATTCGAATTTAAATAAGGATGTGAGTTTCTTTGGTTTCCCCAAAGACGCTTTAAGGTAAGGACGGATTTTATTTATTAGTAAATTTTGAACAAACAAAAGTTATACACATAGCGAACGTTTGTAACTACAGATTTTGATTTTTAGATCAAAGCAGTGGGTAATTGCAAGCAGGAGGGAAGATCTGCTTAAACGCGATGTTGCATATTTAAATAAAAACTGTGAAATTTGTAGTGTTCATTTTGAAGAATCAATGTTTTTAAATTTCTTAAAAAATCGCTTAAAACCCAGTGCAATACCTACCCTATTTAATGTTCCAAATCCGCCTCCAGTATTAGGAATGAAAAGAAAAGCTCCAGTAAGCAGAAAATTAAATACTACCATTTCTTTATCTGCATCATCACCCACCTATTCTCAGAATACTATAGATACCAGCACGCTCGAAGAGGCATGTTTGGCTTTAAATAAGCCGCCAATGGTTAGTTTCGATTACATTTAATTAATATAAGCAGAATTAAAAATAATTTTTTCTAGGAATCAGAATCACTGACGCAAAGGACATGTGCGGTTCAGACACCTGCTATTTTTGCAGCCCACACCCCAAGAAAAGAAAAATTACGACGTCAATTTGAGTTGATTAGTAACAAAAAACGTAGATTAGAATGTGAAGTAAATTATCACAAGAAGAAAGACAAAAGTTTGGTTGAAAATATAAACGCACAACAATTTTCAGATTTGTGTGAAAAATGTTTGTCAAAAGAGTTGGCACAGTTTGTTAAAGTACAAATTCACTTGAGTAAGAAACGACCTAATGGTCGTCGCTATAAGCGCCCAAAAGCGTACCATTTTAGTGCTAAAAAATTTTTACAATGCCAACCAAAAGATGATTAGAAAAATTTACAGTCTCTTAAATTTTCATCAGGCTTTCAAGAAACTATATTTGCATTTTTGAATATTAAAGTCAATAATATGCCTGAGGTTGAAAAATTTTGTGTACTTTGTGTAGACGAAATGTCATTAAAATCACACTTATTCTATAATATTACCAATGATGAAATTGTGGGTTTACATAATACGCTGTACCAAAAGAAGTTACTTCTCGCAAACAGTGCATTGGTACTAATGGTTAAAAGTATGTGTGGTGAATGGAAGCAACCCGTTGGTTTCTGTTTAAATAATTCTTCTTGTACAGGTGGAGAACTAAAGGAAATAATATTTAAGTATATAAAGGAATTACAAAAAAATGGGTTAAACGTATGTGCTTTCGTCAGCGATCAGGGATCAAATTTTTTAAAATTCACGCAAAATTTAGGCGTTTCTCCAAAACCGCCCTATTTTACAGTAAATGAAAGCAAAATATTTTGTATGTATGACACCCCCCACCTACTAAAATCCATTAGAAACAACTTAATGAAATATGATATTCATTTTGAAGGCAAAGTTGCTTCTTGGAAGGATATTTTATCATTTTATAATGAAGATAGTAAACAAAATATACGACTAGCTCCTAAACTATCCAACTCGCATATATATCCAAACTCTTTCAAAAAAATGAAAGTGAAATTTGCTGCTCAGGTTATTAGTCACACAGTTGCTGGTTCTATATCCACATACGTCAGTTTGAAAAAATTGCCACCCCGTGCGTCAGGTACTGCAGAGTTTTTACAGATGTTTGATAGACTGTTTGATATTCTCAATTCAAACTCTAAACGCAGTTCTAAAATATTTAATCGAGCTTGGATGGGGTCCAAGATGCAAACTGGGCATTTAAATACGATGTTACATGTAATAAAAAATTTAAAAGTAATTGGTAGCAACGGTAAAGACGTGACAAAAAGGATAAAGTGCTTGACTGGTTGGCAAGTAACAATAAGTGCTTTTCTTGAACTGTGGCAGTTCCTAAAAGAAAATAAGTTTGCGTACGTGTATACAAGGCGAATCAATCAAGATTCCTTGGACATTTTTTTTGGGTCTATTAGACAACAGGGTGGAAATTGCTACAATCCCACTTCCAGGCAATTTATTACAGCATACCAAAAATTATTTTGTTTGAATATGTTTCAGCATGCTGAAAACGGAAATTGTGCCGATGATTTAGATGTTCTGTTAGCAAAATGTAATGATTTGCCGGATTTATTACTTCATAGTTGCTGTACTACTACGAAATCAGAAAAATCAACACCACTATATATTGATACTGTAGATTATAGGGAAAACTTGCTAGCACAAAATGCGTTAAAATATGTGTCCGGGAATTTAATTGACATGTGCTTAAAAATTCACAGCTGTACGGATTGTTTAAATTTTTCTAAAAGCAGTTCTAACCAGATGGGCAGTACAACATTTTATATTCATTTCAGGGCATATCAAAATAAAGACCACGACTAGCATGCTCTATCAGATTTAAATCAGGCGATAGAGCAGGTAAAGCTAAATGAGGAATTCCATTGGTTTCAATTGCATCCATAACTGCCATGGATCGGTGTGGACGAGCGTTATCGTCCAAAAAAAGGAAACCAGGACCCACAGCAGCATGAAACTCTGGCACAATGTTGTTGATCACCTGATTCAAGTATACTTCTGAATTTATGTTTCCCGGAATAACCAGCAAGTCGGTACGGCCATCATAACAAATGCCTCCCCATACACAAACAGTGCCTCCTCTGAAAGGGTGAACTTCTTGTACTGATCGCCGGTGTCTTGGCACCAAAGGTTGTGTCCAGACTCGCGTTCGACGACTATCCGAAAAACGACCATATCTCGATTCATCAATGAACAGTACCAACTTCCACTCTTCTGTCCAATTGACACGCTCTCTTGCCTATTCTAATCTTTGTCGCCTATGTTCGCAAGTCAATGGTACACCTCTAAAAAGTCGTCTAGAACGTAAATTGACATCCCATAAACGTCTTCTGGCAGTTTCAGCTGATATTGCTGTCCCTGTGGCTTCGGCGAGCCTCCTACTCAACATTCGACATGTGCTCAAAGGTTCTCGGCGTGCAGAAATGGTGATATATCGGTCTTCAGCAGGGGTAGTTATTGATGGGCGCCCAATTCTAGGTCTTTCTTCAACAGATCCAGTTTCTTGAAAACGGTTAAAAAGTTTAGAAATGACACTTTGGCTAACTTGAAAAAAAGTTGCTACGTCACTTTGTCGTTGACCACCCTGTAGCAAACCAATTGCTCTATTTGCTTAGTCAGATGTTAATTTACGTCTAGGTATTGGGAATTAGCAGCCAACAAAATTTTGATACCAAATTTGCACAATAAGTCAACAAATTGACGAGTAAACCAAACAAACAATTGATTCGTTAGAACGGGTTTGAAAGAGAAGAACTCTCCACAGCCCTCTACTTGCAATATAATGCTACATTTATCCGTATGATATTAGATGGTTGTCACACGATATTACTAACGAATTGTGTACAATTTTGAGTCACCAAGTACTACGTAAAATAATCAAACTAGTACAGAATGCCGTCTATTATGCAGTTATGGTTGATGAAACTAGTGATATTTCCAAACATGGGCAAATCACATTTTGCTTTCGTTACGTGGACTCGGAGCTTAATATACATGAAACTTTTTTCGGCCTCTATAAAACGACATCAACAACATCCGAAAGTTTGTTTGAAATTTTCAATGACGTACTAAGAAGATTCGACATAAATATCAAGACGTGTAGAGACCTATGTACAGATGGCGCTGCTAATGTTAGTGGAGGGCATACTGGCCTTCAATCCGGCGTTAAAGCTATCGAAACAAGAGCAATTCATGTGCATTATATCGCTCACTCATTAAACCTAGTTGTTCAAGATGCAATGAAAGAAGTGCCTGCAGTGAGAGACCTTTTAGTATTAATAAGAGAGCTTATTGTCTTCGTACGTGGTTCACCGAAACGCCAAGGTTGTTTTGAATCACTACAGGCAGCTGATAATGCTCAAAACTTTTCTCTGCGACCCTTTTGCTCAACAAGATGGTGTTGCCGTATATCTTCGTTAAAAACTATTCTGGACAATTATAGTGTACTGCTACGGTTTTTGAACGACACAAAAAGTCAGAAAGATGATGCTGGTCTGAAAGCAAACGGGTTTTTGAAAAGTCTTCCGACTTTCGAATCTCTATTTATTATCAAATTCCTGATAGAAATACTTGATCGTATCGAAGCTCTAAATGCTACTTTACAGAGGATTTCTTTACATCTGCAAAAAGCTGTCGATAATATCAATACTGTCAAGCAAATTATATCGTCCCAAAGAACTGACGAAAAATTTCAAAACGGCTGGAAGTCCACTCTAGACTTAGCTGATATCTTGGAATTGGATGAACCTAAAACTCCAATAATACGAAGGAGACCTAAAAAGATAGACGACTCTTCAAGTGAACCGCACCAATTTTCCTCGCCAGCTGACTTTTATAGAAAAATATATTTTGAAGTCTTCGATAAAGTCGTAGGATGTATTGAACAGCGCTTTACTAAAAATGCTATGACACACTTGAGTAATACGGAACTATTTCTTACCGAGCAAAATGATACAAGCAGCAGTTATGTGAAAGAGTTCTATGGAGATGACTTTAATGTGGATCGTTTGGTTCTTCATCGTAACATGCTTTTAGATATTGCACGAACAAAAAATGTCAGACTGAATAATGTGGAAGATATTGTTTCTTTCATAATTTCCTATTGCGAAGTCATCAAATTGTTGAAAATCGTTTTAACTATTCCAGTATCGACATGCACAGGCAAACGGTCATTTTCAGCATTCCGCAAAATAAAAACTTATTTAAGGAGTACTATGACCCAGCAAAGACTGAATGTTCACATGGTAGTGCAAGTAAACCGAGAAATAGCAGATGATTTGGACCTTGAAGAAATTGCTGATATATTTATAAATAGAGCTGCAGTTCGTCAAAATACGTTCGCATTGAAAAAGAATTGATGTAAATAATTTTAAAATGTTACTTCTTAATGTTGAATATAAAATCCGTAGTACATAAGTAAATAACATATGATGTTTACATAAGTATTAAGTTGTTAAGTAATAATAATTATATTTCCTGCCAATAAAAATTATGTTATTCCCTGATAATCATAATGGTTTTATTTTTATATTTTTGTTAATAGATATTTATGCATTAAGGGAGATATGAATATGTTTTTTCCCTGAGGTCGCCATGTGTTACAGACCGAGGGCCTCTGGTCAACCGAAGGTAAAGAACATGAATATCTCCCGTGGTGCATACAATATTTTATCTACTAGCATATTCGTAAAAATAGTATGATATTTCAAAATGTCATAATCACATTTAAAATTAGAATATGTAAGTAACATCAAGGATTGCCTCATTGTATGGTTGCTAAGACGTTAATTGTAGTTGCATTGTTACCATGAGTTTGAGGGAGAAATAATTTGACAAGTCCCTTGGGAGTTATAAGTAGCTTTTCATATTTTGTTTCTATGACGAAAATGTACAATATCATGTTGCTAGTAGATAAACTTCATTTAATTAGTAAGTAGCTAAAAAAATAACTTTAAATATTCTCACGACTATGTAATGGGCGTCATTTAGGGCGGTCAGGGGGTTGCTATTACCCCCTCCCTTGATTTTCTACAACAAATCAATTATGGATAAAATATTCCTGTACCATTAAAAAACAAATAACGAACACATTAAAGTACATTTAAACGGGTAATTTTGTAAGCATGAGCAGATGAGCACCCACGAGGTTTTATAAAAGCCGGCGCCCCTGATTAAGGCTACGAAACTGGCAACATCGTAATACGGAAAAATTGCACCAGAAAACATCAAAATGCATATTTTTGCACTTATACCTTTAAAAAATTTCCGGTGGAGGACCACCGGATCCCCCTTTTCCTTGGGGATATTCCATCCCCCCAGACCCACCGGAAGTCTAGCGTTCCCCCACTGGCAAATTTGCCACTACACCACTGATTATAAAACGCCAAGTTCACCATATTCTGCAACACCTTCTCCGCATTGTCCAACCAGTACACAGGAATTATCTAACCCAAAGGTGTCAAACTCAAAGGCTAACTTGGGCCAAACAAACAAGGTTTAACTTTAGGTGGGCCGCACAAAAAATCAATATTTATAGAAACGTAGGTTTATTTCGAATAATACATTATAATAAACATATATAAGAGAAAAAGAAAAATGTTATGTTTACGTCCTGACACTTGACATCTCTTCTCTGCTACTATCTTTCCTATTTCGGGAGAAATTTTGTTCGCAGTGATTACTTTCAAAACTGACCCAAGGTGAGCGTCATTAATACCGTTTCTAACAGACTTATTTCCTTTCCTAACTGAAAATAACTGCTCGCACCGATAACTACTTCCAAACATGGAAATAATTTCATATGCGAATTTTCGAGTATTTTCAAACCTGGCTGGTAAATATTTGTAAAATTCAGGTACACCCACTTCAATGAATTTTGCCTTCAAATTTGAATCGCACTGAATCTCGATCACCTCCATTTGCATATGGCTGGGTACTGAGTCTATATTTATTGAGAAAATCTAAGGAAACAAACAAAATGTGTCTTCCAAAGAATTAAAATCTTTAAATCTTGTTTCCAATTCAGTTCTAACATTTGAATTTTTTTGCGTATTTTTGATACGATGCAGTATCATCTAAACTTGATTTGTTCATGTTGCACGTCGGGAAGTGCGTTGACATATTTTAGATATTATTTATGCTTAAATACCGTATTTACCTAATTGTGGTATATTCAAAATAAATGTACGGATTTTGTTTAATAATAGCAAAAAAAAGAGTATAATTAAAAAAGGTTTAGCGAATTCTACCTATCTTATTTTTATTCTGCGTCGGTTTGTTATCTTATTATATATTATTGTGTGTCGATACATTAGTCGGGCCGCAAAAATGTTGGTTGCGGGCCGCGAGTTTGACACCCCTGATTTAAAGCATTACAACCACTGTGCGTCATACGGCCACGCCCCACGGATTACGTTGCACTCGGACGACCAACCAGCGTTACGCCACTCCGCGCGCCTGGCACGGCGGACTATAAATAGCTCCACACCGACCTTCGGTTCTTAGTGCGACTTTCACTCTGATGATGCAAGCTGCAAGGTCTTGCAAAACGTTAGTGAATATGAATGCACAAACAGCAAAACGGCCAAATCTGCCTAAGTATCCTCGTTCTCAAGATAGTCAAACAACACGAGCCACCAAAGAGTATGACCATCGCGCGGGTTTTGGCTCGACTTCACAAGGTGCAAGGCAGATTAGCCAGAAAATGCTGGGTGTTCATATACAAATACTACGCGGTCTAAGCCGAAAAAAGAAGAATAAGAATAATTCGAGTAACCGCGAAAGCCTCAAACAGTACATGTTAAACACTGTTTAACATATCAATGAACAATAAAAGTTATAACAAAACCAATTGACGTGCACGAAGCTAATGTAACCACATTTAACGTGCGGCCCTAGTCGCACGTGTTCGTATTGTTCGTACTACCTTTTGCTCGTCAGTCCACGCATGTAATGTAACCGTACACTTCAGATGGA
Organism: Agriotes lineatus; assembly: GCA_940337035.1. Taxonomy (NCBI): domain Eukaryota; kingdom Metazoa; phylum Arthropoda; class Insecta; order Coleoptera; family Elateridae; genus Agriotes; species Agriotes lineatus. The sequence goes on from CALNHX010000791.1 coordinate 55,223, forward strand.
ACTTCCCTCCTGATTTTAGTAGTATTTCCGATCATATTTGAACATAAAATACGCCAATTATATATACATACGCAAACAATTTTTGCAGTGCATGATAGTAGATTATGAAAATTTTTCTATGGAAATAAAATTCCATTAATATGAATTACGTTTTATGAGTACTAATATACTACTAAAGATGAGAAAAAAATCCTGCAATTTAATGTCGTTTATTAAAAATGTTTAAAACATAGCTGTATTTAAATACTCATAAAGAAATTCATCAAGTTGTTACTGTTGATGTAACAAAGTAATAACAATAATATTGTAAGTAACAATTACAGATTTTGTCGAAACACAATTCTGAATTGAATTTTTTACTCCAACTGGTCAATAAGACGCGCCTACAGCTTCCTTATCCACCCCTGTCAGCGGCACCAACAAAGTATTTGTTACTTGAATAGATTTATGGGGTTCTGTAATAACATAGGCAAATTGTACCTGCCGGCTCATTTTTGGTTTGCAACCGGTGCGGCAACTACGTTTCTGTCTGTAGTATAACTATACTGTCGTTAATGCTTGCATTTCTGTGTTTTATAGTATATTACATAAGAAGAGTAAGACTGGAAAAGTTGCGCACGAACCGCGTAGCTGTGAGTGCAGTAATTCTAGGAGTGCGTAATTGCTTTACAACTGGAGTTATATACTATACTTTTTCTACGACCACACTCATTTCGTTAAATGAAAAAGAAATGTTTGATTGACTGTCAAATCATTACGGTCGCACCACCTTAAAAATTAGGCGGCTGCAGTCACAGCCCTATACCGCTTCGTACAAACAACAACTGTATAATATGCGTAACTATAGTAACCAAAGCAAAAAAGCATTGTTAATACCAACATAATAAGTCACTAAATCTGTAATTGTGCGATCGACCCACGCTTACACAACTTCTAAGTTGTACAATTTTGACCACTTATAGTAGTGGTGGTAGAAAAATTATTTTATACAGGTAAGTTTATATGTTTAATAAACACATTTTACAGTTAATTATTACAAATGCTGTTTTTGGTTTCACCTTTTTAACTTTTTTACTATATAATTTGCTTTTAATCACTTTTTATTACGTGATATGGAAAATAATTAGGGGAGGAGGGGGCACATTGATTTTTTAAAATTTACCGCTAACCACAACAATTAATAAATACTAATATGGTTTCAAGTTTCCGGTAATTGAAGTGACCTGTCGTGTTTGATAAAAATTGTGTATTTGTCATATTTCGATAGTCAATAGTCAATATCAGCATCTTTTTGGAGAGAATTTTGTAAACCTTTTGTGTGATCAACTGGACCAAACATATACCGAAGGTAAGTACATTATATTACGTAATTTATGTAGCAGTTGCTTAACATCAGTTTTAACCCTAATATTTTAGGCGGTACATTTAAAAATTTAAATCGAGCGGGGCACATTTGAAAAATTTTGCTGGGGCACTTTTGAACCTTTGTTCAAATATGTGTGATTAATGTTAATTAATTTATTATCACAGCTTCTGAATATTTTTTTATTTGTCTACCGGTTTATCTACATGCTGATACATATAGATAAAGAATAGAACTGAAATTGAAGAAGACAGTATGAAAAGTGCTGTAGAAGCTATTCGTAATGGACATATGAAATTAGCTGAAGCTACTAATATGTTTGGTATAAGGAAAAATACATTATTTTATCGTGTCAAGAACAAAAATAAAGCACAAGAAATACAAACAAATTACTCGTACACTCTAAATCAAATTTTGGTACTTTTTTAAGTTTAACCTAGTTTTTGATTTTTCTATTTAGGTAAAATGTAGGGGTGTAAACTAAAAAAGTACCCATATACTATAATTTAGTTTACAACCCCACATACACCTGATTTATGATTTTTAATTTTGATTAAATTTGGGGGTGTAAACTAAAATAATGTTTACGGGTAGATGATTTAATTTACACTAGAGTCCCTGTATATAGTTAGATAAGAGTTGAAAAAACGAAGAAATTCATTGTGATTGGTGGATCACGTCCTATATTTTATTATTAGAACACATGGGGCAGGCAGCCTAATTGATTATGCCCCTTCAAAGTGAGATGCTGTACAGAAACTGTATGTTATCTAAAACTAATACAAGTACTAAACACACAAGACAAAGGAATATATAGAAATTAATCATTGCCTTAGAAACAGTTTCACATTAATCAAATTTAACAAATTGTTCATTTAAGTCAAAACTTGTCACTGCAAATGTAATAATTTGTAATACAGTTGTTGGAGATAGTTAGCCAAAACGTTTATTGAAGTATACAAATATGTTGTTGTTCCTTATGGTCCAAAAGTCAGCTTGTTTCATCAAAACAAGATGTCTTTCACTTTATAAAATGTTTATTTGTTTAATTACATTGACTAATTTATAGTTAATGTTTAACCTCAATCAATAATGATTGTTTAAAATTTTCATCATTTCATCTTTTTGACACCGTATACTTGCAATGTGGCTTATTTAGTCACTTGCAAAATTTGTTACTAATTATTATAAACTTTCCTGGAAGCCATTTTGGTAAGCCTTGAAAATTTTTTGTGTATTCACTTAATCTAATTTTTAACCCTTGTATTTTAGTTATAACGCCTCTTAATCATTTCTGATGAAGTCATCTAAAGTGGCGAAACGTCAAATAATTTATCAACTTATATATGTGTGACTTTTGAACCATAAGGAACAACAACATATTTTTATACTTCAGTAAACGTTTTGGCTAACTATCTCCAACAACTGTTCAGCCAAATTTCTTTTACCTTTTATGTAATAATTTGTTTTTTTTTCAAATATTTGGAGCTGCACTTTTATCTAAGTGTCTAAAATGACGGGTTGCTGTATTCTTGGCTGCAAAATCAGATCCGAACTATTAAAAAAATCTTAAAAAGGACGAGCTAAGAGCAGCATATCAAAAATAGTCCATTTTAATGAAAACCGGTGGGAAGAAATAAGCGTAGATGGCAGAAGGAACTTAAAAGGTACTTCCGTTACCACTTTATTTTCATATCATACAACCAGACCTGAAAATGAAATTTCCTTCGTTCCTGAATTACAAATTTATTTTCAGAAATTTTACAGTAATTTTTTAAAAATCAAAATGTTGCATCACAGAAGTCCCAAAAACGGGCAGCCAGCGATGACAATGCTGATGGTGTTCCCACAAGTAAGAAAACGAGGAAAGAATCGCGATCGAAGACCAGGGCAGGCAGAAAAGCTGAACCTTTGTCTAAACATGGCGTTGAAGACGGAAATAGCAAAAAAAGGAATCTGCTACCCAAAGCAAGTATGAATTCCTACACCAAGGCAAGGATTGCGTTTTACTTTCAAAATTAATAACCCGCTTGCAAACACAATTTAAAAAAGAACAGCGTTTTCTTCAGCAAAAAATTACGCAATGAAAAGAGTAAAAACGAGAAACTAACAAGATTTCAAAAACATTTTTACTAAAGACGAGTTCGAAGCTTTAACATGCCAAACCATCGTTTTAGGAAATGTTCAGATACCGGTCATACGAAATATGTAGGTATATATATTTCAGTTTCTTAACACTTGTTATTTATTTCTGATACAAACGGTACTCCCCGCTATGTTTTAAGTGCTTTGAAGCAGCAGTAGAAATTTAAAAAAGGTAGTTTTAGATAAAACGATCTCGTGACTTTCAAACAGTATTTCTGCGCATGCATGCATGATGCATGTTTTGGATCAAATATTATCACTGACGTTTGTGTTTTCTCAACTCTTTATCTACAGGGTATCTAGTTTACACCTCCACTTTTTCTTCTTTTTTTTTTGAAACAATATGTTTTTAATTGCGAGTAATGTCATGTCAAATGGAATTATTTAAGAATTTTAATGCGCAAAAACTATTTCGTAGTCTGAATATGTCAGACGATGAATTTATTCAGTGGACGCAAGATAAGAAGCTCCGCCATACAAGAAGATTTTGCATTTGCAATTCTGAGATGAGCTACAAGTGGAGCAAAAGTATGAAATATCCGTATTGGAGGTGCAACAAAAGAAAGTGAAGAAAATGAGTGGTATTTCTTCGTAGTACGTGGTTGGAAGGTAATCATTTGACACTAAAAGAGGTAAATAATTAGGTGTAGGCAGTAGGATCAAGGTTATAGGGGTTTTTTGATGGATAGATGATCTGTTCTTCCTTACAGATCTTCTATCTAAACTACATGCCTTGTAGGTTTTCCAGTTGTCTTACTATTGGTGCTGGCAAACTCATACTGTTAACGAGATTCAATTTGATATGCAGCGACATGGTGGAAGTATTATTTCATTTGCCACAATTGTAGATTGGAATAATTTTTATCGCGATCTCTGCGCCTTGTACTTCGAAAAGCATCCATTCACGATTGGTGGTGCTGACATTATTATTGAAATTGATGAGACGGTCATTACTAAAAGGAAGTACAACCGTGGAAGTTGTGTTGCTCAACAACAATGGTACTTTGGAGGTATCGAGCGAGGTAGTGGACGATGCTTTATTGTGGCAGTGGACGCAAGAAATGCAGAAACTACTTCCAATTTTGCAAAAGTATGTGCGTCCCGGATCAACAATTATATCAGATTGTTGGCGTGCTTATGGAGGAATTGTGAATCTGCCCGAAGGTTATCGTCACTTTACTGTCAATCACAATGAAAATTTTGTTGATCCTACGACGGGGGCCTGTACGAACACGGAAAAATCGACGTGGCAGAAGTTCAAATCTCGACATAAGAAGCAATATGGCACGTCTAGAACCCTTTTTGCTTCTTACGTGGCACAAATTTTTGTGGCGTCAGCTATTCGCTGGAAACGATGCTATGTACCATTTGTGGTCTCAAATAATTAATCTTTAATAAAAAGTTTGGGGTATAAACTAATTTAGTTCACCATAGATAATAATTTAGTTTACACCCCCACATACACTTATTTTAGATTTTTCTATGTAGCTAAAATGTGGGGGTGTAAACTAAAAAAGTACCCAAATTTTTACAACTCACGAAGAAGAAATGATGGAAAAGTATATTTTAAAAAGTTCTAAAATGCACTACGGTTTCACATATAAACAAGTTCGTATGTTAAGATATGAATATGCAGTAAAATTCTAACGGCGCCCACCTTTATGGGAAGAAAATAAACTAGCGGGAGATGATTGGCTAAAGGAATTTACGCGTAGGCACAGAAAACTTGCCTTAAGGAAACCTGAAAATACTAGTCTTTCACGATCAACGAGTTTTACAAAAGCAAATGTAGGAAAGTTTCAAACAAATCTGCGTAACGTTTATGAGAAATTTAAGTTCTTACCTTGCAATATCTATAATTTAGATGAAACATCAGTTTCAACCGTTGTACAAGCACCAAATGTAGTTGCTGAAAAAGGCATTAAACAAGTCGGTCAAGCGGTTTCTGCAGAACGTGGACAGTGTACAACCATGTGTGCCATCATAAGTGCACTACTTCCTGTATTTATATTTCCTCGAGCATATGTCCAGGAGGTTATGATGATGAATTCGCTAGACGGAAGCTTAGGATTAGCAAACAGTCCAACTAGTGGTTGGATGATGAGTTCTCTTTTTCTTAAAGTATTAGAACACATCAAGTCAAGAACAAGGTGTACGGTGGATGGCCCTATTTTAGTATTAATGTACAACCATGAAACGCATTGCACTTCAGAAGCAATACTTTACGCACGGAACCACGGGATGGTGCTCTTGACATTCCCGCCTCATTGTTCATATAGTCTCCAATTACTCGACGTTTTGGCCTTTGGACCATTTAAGTCTAAAATGGCTGTTTGTCAAAACAATTTGATGCTAAGCCATCCATGAAAAACAATTATCATTCCTCATCTTATGGGAATTGTGAAAGAAGCATTTAATTTGTCGTTCACAAGAAAAAACCTTATTGCAGGGTTTGAAAAACCTGGAATATGGCCATTTTCAACCACCGTTTTTGATGACGACGACTTCGAAGGTGCTTCGGTAACATACAGAAGTAATATCAGTGCAATTGCTACTAATGAAAATGTTCCCAGCACGTCTCAGCAATCAATTGTGATGACACCAAACACATCTTAACAATCAGTCGTGATGACATCAAGCACATCTCAACAATCAATCGTGATGACACCAAGCACATCTCAACAATAAATCTTGATAACACCAGAGTCCGTTCGACCATTTCCCAAAGCCAGCGAGAGAACAGTGAAACTATCAGATAGAGCCAGAAAGAAAGTAGCATCTCGAGTGTTAACAGATACCCCTGAAAAAAAAAATCGCATTGAGGAAGAAAACTTAGAACGGTTGGCTAAAAAACAAAAGAAAAACATTCGGCCTAAAAACATTACTAAAGAATCGACTAATCACAATGCAAAAAAGAAATTATTTGAACCTGATAAAGACTCGAATCTAACGAAGAATATTCAGTTTACGATGAAAGCGATACGTCGATTATACAGGGTGTTTATCTTACACTTACTAGGTTTCTTCTAGCTTTCATAGTTTTTGAGTCATAACATTAAGTTCCATGTTTTTAAATAGCAATCATAGTTGGCTTAGGCATTTCTAAAAAGAGCTCACTTTTCCGCTTACAATAATATATGGGTTGGTATACTTATTTTGAATGTTGAATAGCTAAACGCATTTTTGTAATACCTACTATTAACGATAAATCGTATCGTGCCATGAAAACAATGAATCAAACAATGAATCAAGAAAATATGATTGTAAATTGTTATAGTTTACATTGTTTGACAGTTCATTGTGCAGTGTGTGAGTTTTTGTAATTCAAAATGGTTTTTTTAAATAGCGAGAAGCTTAATATGCTGGAATGCTACATTTATTGCCGCAAAAATAGTATACGCGCTACTAAACGATACAATCAATTGTACGCCAATCGGCGTCAACCACCAAGAGCTACTTATCGAAATTTGTATCAAAACTTGAACGAGTATGGCTCTTTTGAGAAACCAAAAAGGGAAAATACTAATATCAACGAAGATAAGCAAATAGATGTGTTGGCATATGTTACTCAAAATCCTACTACTTCGACACGGCAAATAGCTACCGAAACAGATACATCTCAAACAACGGTAATGCGTATTTAAAAAAAACATAAATTCCACCCCTATAAATTATCTGTTGGACACACTTTGCATCCTACCTATTACCAACTAAGACTTAACTTTAGCAATTGGTTTCTTAACATGGAACAACAAAATGATGGATTTCCCAAACATATCCTATGGACCGATGAAACCCGATTTACAAATTGTGGAATGTTCAACCGGCATAACGAGCATACCGGGTGTCAACGAATTTATTAGACAAGTCATATTTTCTAGAGTATTAGGTGTATTAAAATGAGATTTGGTATAGGTAAATGGTATAGGGAGAGGAGAGTTTTCGCATATTTTTCACTTTCCGGTCACTTCCGGTTTCACCGGAAATGGCTCCGATTTCGAATTTTTAAATGGAACACCCTGTATATTTTTGCATATTTGGATTTCTGAGACAATTTTGGATCAGAATGTGACATTTTAAAAAGTTTTTAAGCCTACTTGATTTTTTTAGAGCCACTTTTAATATGGCATCTAGGTGGCCATGATCAGACGCAAACTAATCTAAAGACCTCAGGTGATGTCAGAAAATTACAATCGCAAAGTTTTAGTGATTAGTATGATAGATAGGAATAAGACAAGTTGGCAAAAGCACGTTTTCTTGTTTAACTATTTTTTTTCAAATGGCGATCCTTTTTTGACAAGCACTTTCCAAAAAGAGGATTTTTTGGCGAATCTAACGATACTAATTTATTTGCGATTGGATTAAAAATAAGCTCATAAGTTAAATATTTCTAAGCAAAATACTGGATAATAATTTATTTACTTTTGCCAAGTGTGCCATGGATAAGTTTTTAAAATGTCACATGCTGATCCAAAATTGTCTCAGAAATCCAAATATGCAAAAATATACAGGGTGTTTCATTTAAAAATTCGAAATGGGAGCCATTTCCGGTGAAACCGGAAGTTACCGGAAATTGAAAAATATGCGAAAACTCTCCTCTCCCTATACCATTTACCTATACCAAATCTCATTTTGATACACCTAATACTGTAGAAGTTATGACTTGTCTAATAAATTCGTTGACACCCGGTATATGGATGCAGGAAAATCCACATCAACTACATGAGAGAAGACCCCAAGTAAAATTTGGCTTTAATGTTTGGTGTGGGATAATAATTGGTTCTCGCATTCTTGGACCCTTTATCTTTGACGATACTTTAACTGGTGCTCGTTATCTCCATTTTCTACAGAATGAGTTCCAGGACATGTTGGATGAATTAGATTTAAAGACGCGAGCTAATTTACGATGGTTCCAGCATGATGGTGCTCCACCACATTACCAACTACACGTTAGGCAATATTTAGATGTGTTGTTTCCAAATGCCTGGATAGGAAGAGGCGGGGCTATTACCTGGTCACCAAGATCTCCAGATCTTTCTGTACTGGATTTTTTTTTTGGAGTTTTGAAAGATCTAATTTATCAACGTACTTACAATACTAAAGATGAACTTAGAGCTGCTGTTGTAACTGCTTTTAGAAATTTAGATGGCCGCAAAATAAAAGCCATAAATTCAGTTTCAAGAAGATGCCGCCTATGTACGGAAAATAATGGTGGCCATTTCGAGCATCTATAAACATCCCTTTTGTAAATAAGTATCTAAAAAAATTACGATACATAATATGAATACATTCTTTCATTTTTTTTTTGTAGCTAATTACATTCGAATAAATTTGTTTCCTATTTCGTACAACAAACTTTTTTCTACTTAAGATTACTACTATTAAATGGTTCTAACCAAAATAGCATGCTAGGTCATTATTTTGCATAGCACGCTTTGTTTTTGTTATTTTTCATATTACAAGAATTATTGTAAAAGAATTATTTATCAAAATAGGTATAACAAACCTTATGTCATTTTAAGCGGAAAAGTGAGCTCTTTTTAGAAATGTCTAAGCCAACTATAATTGCTATTTAAAAAAAATTTACTTAATGTTATAACTCAAAAACTATGAAAGCTAGAAGAAAACAAAAGCACATCTCGAATAAGCTCATAAAACTGAAATTCTTTCTCCATTTAACCAACCTTCTATCTTTCACGGTTTCCAAGGACATGATTTTGTTCTTGTTAGCTTTAGAGGTAGAAAGAATGCTGTTCATTATATTGGACAAATCGAGGAAAAAGGTGAAACTGACTCTACTACCAAATTTCGAAGACGAAAGGAAAATTCCCAAATGTTTCATTTTCCTCTTGTTGATGATATGTGGCCCATTTCAAATAATGACATTATTGCTAAACTTCCTAATCCTGAGACATGTGGATACACAGAGAGAATATAAAAAAATAAATCATTTTCAATATAGATTTTTCTAATTTTGGTAACTAGAGATTAAAAATAAAAAAAATTGTATGTTTTAAGCGTTTTTTTAGTTTATTCAAATGTGCCCCTATTAAATTCAAGACTACTCCAGTGTTGTTCAAATGTTGCCCATCAAGGGACACCATAGGGCACATTTGAATAAAGGCTCTCAAATTTTAGAAAATGTTATTAAAGTGGGACAATCATAAAATAATAGTAAAAAGGACTATTTCACACCTACTGAATCGAACAGTTTTAGTAACTTGTTGTTGTTTGTACAGTTTGTAATGTCTATTAATTAATTTATGTATAATATTTCTATATCTATTTAATGTGGCTTGATTTATTTGTAAACAGAACTCGATGATTTATTTGTAGTATTAAGGTATATTTTGAGATATTCTAAATTTTATAATGGGCATGCTCCTACGAAATTAGTCCAGGCTGTTTTGGGGAAAAGGCACGAGCGCCACTTGTTTGTTGGCTAGATAGTCGAGCGCACGTGGCTTAATAAATTAGTCCAGAGTAAAAGTGCGTTTTATTTCTGTTAAACAATTACAAAGAGAAGAAATCTAGCGTAAAATAAAAACAGTTGCAATGTAATTTGGAAATAATTTAAATAGTTTTCTCAATTAATCGTGTTCAAACCTGCCCCCCCCCCTACTATGTAAGAAATTCCACAACTATGTTGCAGAGCAAAATGTTATAGTGTAAAGGCTAAAATAAAGATTTAACATATCCTAGTAGCTCAAAGATTTGCTAAAATGTATTAATAGCAATATTATAACAGTCACTTGTCGTCGTAAATCTAAACTCCCATAGGAAAAGCCGTAAATCGATGAACAAGCGGCACTGGCAGAAAAAGTAAGAAAATTAAAGATAACTTCTTACTGTAAAAATAATGCTATCTCCTAAATAATTTGCAGGCGAATGATGACAGATACAAATGTACAAGAAGATACAACACAGCGTTGCCAGACGTTCCGATTTTGGCGGGACGTCCCGCTTTTTAAGCCTAAAATATAATGTCCCACGCGGGACAACACACGTCCTGCTTGTGGCGGTGATCGGTGAACCCCTAAAATCATGCTTTCGTCAACTGAACCCCAGCCGACTCTACCTACTAGCCACGACAGTGGTCACATTGGCAACGCCGCTGTGGTCCTATTCTTGTATGCACGGGCATGAGATTGCTGTGTGTTTACAACCTAAGAACTAATTACATAGCATAATTCTATGTATATAATTATACTCTGCTCTCAACCATAAGTGTGCAAGTGTTTACAGTTCGACTCTGTGTCATTTGGGACGAAACTCCACGCAGTTTTGAAGTGTTTGGGTGGTTTTTAACTACATAACCTCAAAACAGTCTGTGAAACAGGTAAGCTATTCGTATTCTATGGCAACAAAATTAGTTTTAGTGTCTTTAAAATTGAATGACATGAGTTCTATGATTATAATGCAGTTTGAAGTAGTTTATTTATTTTATTTTTTAAATTTGAGTAACAATGCCTCGCCGTTGCTCTGTTCCGAAGTGTAAAAGCAACTACGACTCAAGTCTTAAAGAGGGAAATCAACTGGTATCAACGTTCCTTTTTCCCAAAGAAGAAATTTTAAGAAAGAAAGCGGAATAAAGCTATTTGTAGATAAAACTGGACTCCAACGAAGTGTGCAGTTGTGTGCAAAACATTTTGTGGACAGTGACATTATAGGAACAGAATTTTTTCTCCAACTTGATGGCTCAGTGAAACCCATGTTGTTGCGACGTCCTAGATTGAAGGAAAATGCGGTTCCTAGTGTTTTTCTTCAGTTTCCAACGTATTTACAGCCAAAACTTGTGAAAGAAAGACAAGACCCCGTTCAACGAAGGGAGAGACAATTTCACAAACAAGTACAAGTGATTAATGCATTTCTTGAAACCGACAAAATAAAAAATTTTGAACATCTCTAAGGAAATTATGTAAGTCAAGTAAATTTATATAATTAGGAAACAAAGTTAACAGACAATGTAATTTACTTCTACATTATTTCTGTTGACAACAATTTCTTATCGATCGACAAAAGTATTTCTATTGATCACAATCTTTCGGTAGAAGTATATTTAGGAAAAAAGAAATTATCATCTAATGATTTAAGTTGGATTCTATAGTGTGACTTAAAATTGTGTAGATGGCCACCGTTGTTAAATTTAGTAGTCCATTATAAAAATGTTTGTAATCTAGAAAAAGCACAACCTAATGTTAATGATTTGCTTGAAAGAAGCGTAAATTATCTTGAAAAAGCTTTGGAAGTTTCGGATGGTGATAGTGATTTCATGTATAGCAAACAGTTAGAAATTGTAGTCGACCAAGTTCGGTAGTTTGTAAATAAGAGAAACATTTACACAGTAAGTACAATCATAATGGCATGGCATTTATGTTAAATTGTCAATCTTCTTCTTGTTACAACCTTTTACGTGACTTTTTAGCACCGCCCACAAAACGACATTTGCAGCGTCTCTCGGCAGATTTAAATATTTCACCTGAATCTGATGCCAATACCATGAAGTATTTAACAAATCTTTTAAAAACAGTAAGCGAATTGGACAAAGTTGTTGTTTTGTTAGTAGATGAAATATATATTACTTTCCGTTTGGATTATCGTTCACAAAGTATAGTAGGTTCTGCTGACAATAACAATGACCTTGCCAAAACTGGTCTTTCATATATGATTTCCTCTGCTTTTGGTAACTTTAAAGAAGTTGTTAAATTAGTACCTGTAAATAACATCAAAGGTAATTATGTAATCAGCTACACAATCAGTATTATCAATTTAATACAACACTGTGGTTTTCAGGTTCTTTGCATAATAGCTGACAATCACTCTATTAACAGAACTATGTTTAAAAATGTGTGTCCAGATAGCCAATTCGAAAATCCCAAATAAATGTATTTTTTCTCTTTTTGATTTCGTTCATATATTCAAAAATATTTGGAAGAATTGGATGAATCTTAAAAATTTGGATCAAACTTTCGTATTTTATGATTTTTATGATGAGAATTTAATCCGATATGCCAAATTTAAAGATATAAGAGATACTTATAAAGAAAAAAATTGTATAGGGAAACAGGCTTACAAATTGAATTACAAGTCCGTATATCCTTCAGTACTGGAACGCCAAAAAGTTTATTTAGCGGACGTCTTTCGTCTATCCACTGTCGCTTCTTTAAAAAGTGACCCCCAATTTCAAGACACGGGCTGTTTTCTCGAAATAATTGGAACGTGGTGGGATTTTTAAGGCGATCAGAAAAAAATGAATTTGCAAAACCAATGACAGCTGTTGATTCTCAAATATTTTTTTTTTAAACTTTATGATTTGGCTTGATAAATGGAACTTTATTGACAATAATAATGGCTGCTTATCAAAATAAACTTTTGTGGCAGTTTGTCACAGTATATCGATATTCATACAAATAGTGGAGTACCCATTTTCAAATTATCCGGACTTAAAACTTATATAGTAGGTTAGGTTTTGTTTGTTGTTTCACACCGACTGACGTAAAACTTAACCTGCAAATCTCGAATTTGACATACACTGACAATGCACTTCAGTACTGCCAAACGTATAACACATATCACAGCCTACCCTAATTGGTTTTTTTTTATTGATCTGTTGTTACAATGTGTTACGACGACATAATAGGTGCTGAGAAAAAAATTAGAGCTAAACGAGTATTTAATCAAATTGCCCCTTCCTGCAGCCTAAGCGTATTAAAAGAGCAGTTTGAAACCGACGACTTTAACACTGACGAATCTGATTGCGAAATAGAACAAAAACTTTTAATTGACTTCTTACAGGTGCTCTCAATAGAATATTTAGGAAGCTGCAATATTGACGAATCCGTAAAATTATACATCGGCGGTTTGGTTGCTCACAAACGATAAAAAAAAGTTTTAATGTCAAAACTGCATTATGTGTGTAAAAACTTCAAAGGGGACTTATTCCGATTCTGAATATTTTAATTTATTACAAAGGGGTGGGCTGTCTATTGCCAGTGATATTGTAAACTTCATATATGTGCACATGATTTCAATTTTGGAATACATAGTTAACGATGCTCAACTTGAAGCAAAATTTTTAAAAATTAACAAACAGAAGAGTGTGCTATGTAATTTAACAATAAAAAACATGAAAGACGATTTTTTCTGTCTAGATATTATTGAGTCTGAATGTGTGCAGGCGAAATTATGAAACTATTTTAAAATTAACATTGTCCACTTTAAGCAATGTTTTTAAGAATAACTATGTAAAAAATAAAAACCAAAGTTCCTCCGAAAGTCAGAATAAGAAATTAAAAGTTGATAAAGATAGCAATCAGCAACGCAAATTAAAAACATTTAAGAAATAAGAAAAGTATTGTATTGTTAAGAATTGAATTATCAATTGTACATGAAACTAATATTTCAAATACATGGGTATGTGTTTGTTAATGTGTTTTTCTTTTTTCTGAACATTACCTACTGTAAATAAATCTAATATAATTATTATTTTTTTCCTTCTACGTAAAATAAAATTTAATTTGGGGAGAATCACAACATTTGCGCAAATACGTACTACGTAGCGCGTGCGAACCACTGCAATCAGTTTATGCGACGTTGCCACATGGTATGTCGCGGCTAGTAGGTAGAGTCGGCTGTGGCTGAACTGTCCGGGCGGCATTTTTACTGATCCTATACACGTTCAGCAGCCGGATTTGCCGAACACGCCCGATCGCGCAATATACCAATCGTAAGCAATTTCAGCCCGTAGTGCTAAACGTGTATAGTATCAGTAATAGTGTTGATCGCGATCCTGATCGATCGCATTGCGTGGTGGAAAATAACCTATAATATTTGCATTATTTCTATGTAGAATGAGTGAAATCGACACGTTTTTTGCATTTGATGAATGTTGCAAAATAGAAATAAAGGATTTTAAAACCACGGAATGTTTTATAGTCGATGTTCATACAAAATTTGATTCAAAAGACTATTCAAGCCATGTTAAGGAATTGATATCAAATTTTTCCAAGACCACTAAAACGAACTGGATTGTATTTAGAACATTTCCCGATAATAAAAGGCACCTTTTCAGGAAAAATTTTAAGTGCCAACACAACTGCAAAAATAAGGGTGATAAAAGTTCGAAAAACCGAAATCGGAATCTAAACTGTAAGGCATTTGTTAACGTGCTAATAAAGAAAGTCAACCAAGACACAATAAAAATTGACCCCTTTCTAAAAGAAAATCTTAATGTTTTTATAAAGGTAAGTAGATGCCATAATTCTATTTTATCTTAATTGATATGAAGGGTTTTTTGCATAAGCCCCCTATGTCATTAAAAGCGATTTCTGAGAAAATCGAAATTATTTATTATGCAATGGGGTTTTATGCAGAATCGCCAACATAGAGCGTCTTTATCTTAGACTACCGGTATTCTAGACGAATTAAGCAAGGTAACTGATTAGTGTATCGATAGGTGGCGTTTCTTCGATTTATCTTCAATAAGAGGTTCTTGCAAAAAAACCTTCATATCAGTGGCAAATTTGATGGTGATATAACAATTTCTATTTTATGCTTAATTTTTTATGTGTTTGTTCATTCTATGATATAGCGTTATTTTGGTGGTCATTTGATAACTTAAATTTTTTAGATAAATTTTGAGCACAGCCATGTGATTGATGTTGCCGAAGCATATGGTTTTTTAAGGATTTCGGAAGATACAAAGCAATCCTATATAGATTACTTCAATATGGGCATGACACCAGCAAAAGCGCACAGTTTTCATGAACTTAAAATATTGGGTGACAATGAAGAAGCTTTTTCTCGTGTTAAAATTTTAGCAAATGCTCAAGTTAATCCAAGAAAACGACAAATATACACATTATTCAATAAATGGAGGTAGGTAAAATTTATAAAATAGTCTAAGAGTTTCTATCTTTTTAGTAAAAAGGCAGTTTAGCAAGAATCATTACTTATACAGGGTGACGCGGATCTAAATGTACAGGGCTATTCACTACATTTTGATCCTCCCTCTAACTAATTTATTTTTAGGTTTAAGAAAATAAGTTTAATACAAAAGTTACATAGCCTGCTTTAGATTTTATATTTATTTTATTTTCATGTATTCAGGGTGATCCATTTTGCCATGAACTTTTTTATTTTGAATGTATATAATGATATTTTCGGATTATCCTCGTAATTGTAAATGTTTTGTGTAGCGCTTCCTATACCTATCTTTAATTGTTTTCCAGATAATGACAGTTGAAAACAGAGATCCACGTCACTCTGTATTTTCAACCGCCTTCAAAAAAAAATTGAGGTTTTTTTCTTAAGAAAATAAAATTACCACTAAACTAACCTCTTGGTAGTCGCGATCCTGTCAATGCACTGAACATTTTGAAAGAAAAGGAAACTTTTGCGTAAATAGGGGTTGAGTTATTAGTAGATGAAGAAAATTCAAATGTGGCTATTGTCACACCTATTATGAGGAGGTCCCATTCGATGAAATTTTCAGAAGAGATAGTATTTGTAGATTGAAGCGGGTCCTGTGATCAAGCCAATACAGTGGTAACATTTCTGTTTGGCTCGTCAAAAGTAGGAGGGACTCCATTGGGTTGTGTTATGCATAGTAATCAAACAGAAGAGGATTATACTAAAGCTCTGCAAAATTTAAAAATGTTACTTGGTCCTGAAGGATTCAACAAAAAAAAGTATCCACAAATATTTATGACCGATGACAGCGCAGCAGAAAGAAATGCATTACGTAGAGTATTTCCAGAAAGTAAGTTACTTCTCTGCATATTTCATGTAACTCAAGCAGTATGGAGATGGCTATGGAGTAGCCATAATAAAATAGAGAAAAATGGTCGGCTACATCTTATGAAATTATTTCAAAAGGTAGTGTATTCTTCCACAGACATTGAATGTGATTTAGACATGAATATTCTTCTTAAAGATATTGTTACAAAAAAATATATCAATTTTTTGAAGTACGTAGAGCAGCTATGGAAAAGAAAAGAAGAATGGTGTTTGTGTAATATTTAGGGCTTCTTTAACTACCAGAGGGCATAATACCAATAATACTGTCGAAGCCTCGATCAGAATATTCAAAGATTTGGTATTAGAAAGATGTAAAGCTTTTAATATATGCGCTTTAGTAGATTTTGTTTCCACTATATTGGAAAACCATCACATAAGAAGATTACTCAATTTCGCTAATGGAAGGGAAACAAAAAATGATATTGCATATGGGAAATTTCTTAGAAAAGCAAGTGCACTGGATGTACTTCAAACTGGAGAGAATGCGTTTGAAGTGTCGTCAACTCAAAGTGAAGAGAAAGCAAAGTATAAAGTGGTATCAGATTTACAAATGTGCGAATGTCTTGCAGGACAAGGAGGAAAGTTCTGCAAACACTTGTGTGCCGTCCAAGAGATATATAAAAATATTTCCACTTGCCCTCAACTAAGCACAAGTGATAAATTTTTGTTTGCAAAAATAGCAATGGGCGATATTGTTGAAAAAAATGATAATTTTTTTTCTTCTATGCAAAAATCAGTTAGTGCTAATGATACCACTTATGCATCTTCCTCCAGTAATAAAAATACTCCGAATGACGATTATCAGCTACACCATGATATTTCAGACCAATTAGAAGAAGATTTTAATCAAGACACAGCATACGAAGACGAAATAAATCGCTTTGCAAATAACTTAAATCTTTTAATTGAGTTAACTAAACAGAAAGATTATTCTTTGTTACCTCTTTTCAAAAAAGTCAACACCAAGTTGGAGGGAGTGAAGACCACAACACAATTGGGGTCCTTTTTCTCAAATATTGTATCAAAAGTGGGGTCAATGAAAACAATTCCAGTTCAGCCAACGTCCATTTCCCGAAGGAAGCGATCATCACTTCCAAAAGGTGCTCGAAGCATTCAAGCCGGCCGCCCTTCAAATTTGGAATTAAATCGCACTGGAAAAATTGCAAAATGATCAAAGAAAAAACACCAACTTAGTGCAAATATAGCAGCTAATTTACCAAACGCTAAAGGTCATTAATATGTATGTTCTATTTTTCGTTTCTTTTTATACTATTGTTGTGCAAGTATTTTTAGTGATTGCTAATTAATCATGAGTGTGTGTGTCATGTGTCATGAGTATCTAAACATAATTTTGATACCTCATATAATAATCGAAAATTACTCGCCTTGTACTTAGTTCATTTTTAATTATCATTTTTGTTACATTGTATAATGTATTTATTGTTTTCTTAATATTTCTTAAAAAAGTGCGGCTATATATAAAAAAGTAAGTATCGCATAACTGCAAAAATGATAAATATTTGTGCGCGCCAGGAAAATGAAATAAAATAAAGTTTTAGTTTATTTTGATTGCCATACTCTACCAATAATTTTTTATATTGCATCATATTATGCCCCCATGGGGATAACAAGTACTGCGTGTAGTAAAAAAATAGCGCGAGAGAATTCGTTACTAACCCTACACATATTCAACGCGACCTGCTGAAATCAGCTAGGATCGCTTAACGTGTATAGGATCGGTAAAAATGCGTCCGGGCGCCGGGCGTAGCACACGAACAATAAGCGCGCAAAAATTATGATAACCGTACCGGGTGGTGGTCCGTGGGATAAGATTTGTGTATTTTGCTTGCTTTCACAGGTCACGCGCCACGGTCACGTCGCAACTCGCAGTCTCGCACAGTTCATTGTGTAAAGCTGGATTTATAAACTTGCCGTTCGCCGGCGTTCCCGTTCCCGTTGCCGTTCGCGCTGGCGTTCCCAATTTAAAAGTTCAGAAACCCATAAGACCATTTATATCTACCGTCGGCGTTGCCGTTCGCTGTTGGGCTGCCGTTCGACTTGAATAAACTTTAACTTTTGTCCGAGGCCGCTCGTACAGGGCTGCCAATGGCACAAACAAATATTTCCCGAAATTTATTACAAAAATTCCCGCTTTTTCCCGACCACAGTTATTTTATAGAACCGAATTCTTATCTTTCGATGGTGATTTTTTTTCTGTTATTTTAATCAAATTAAAGATAATGGGTTTGGGAAGGAAAAAGAATGTGCCATTAAAAAAAATAAAACCAGCCTAAATTATAAACTTGTATAAATATATGACTGAAATAGCATATTGCTTTATTGCTCTCACATCATTTATTTCGTCCATGATAATACAGAAGAAACAACCAGGCTCCTTTAAACTACCTATCATAAAGCTGTTTTTTTAAAAAGATCTCAAAGCTTCCTTTACTAAATGAGTACTTTTAATTCTTTTTACTTAAATTTTCTGGGCTATTTGAGAATCTGGGAATATATTAACACATAATGGCCCTAATACATCCATAAAAACAAATGGAAGATTATTTTCTGTAAACAATGCTGATAATTTTCATTCGGTTCTTTGTACACTTTCATCTAATAGAGACAAATGTATAATATCACAAATTTTATTAGTAGTAGCAATCTGTTTAAAACTAAACTTATGTTTTGATGACGATTCATGGTTCATTATATCCTTTTTGTGTTCATTTATGTTTATGTTGCACACTACAGAAAACTAATTGATTTCCTTTTCTCATGGTAGGTATCTGATTTTACAAGCCAGTCTTTAAAACTATATCTTCAACCAAGAATCACAACATTTATTCACCCTTTTTTCTCACTTTCGTGTGTAAATTTTTGTTTTCTTTGGTGGTGTATTTTCTGCTTTCTCTGAATCATCGTCTTCTTCAGTATCGTCAAAGCTAGCTGTACTTGTAGCAGTATTACATCTAATCTAAAAAATAGCTGTTTGCATTATAATTCATTTAGGGTATACAGGGTGTTTGTAGATCGCTAGACAGCTCATAACTTCGTTAGTCATAGAGATATCGAAAAAAAAACTTTTTTTGTTTTAAATGCCAGTACACAATCTACAAACTGACGTAAATCAATTTAAGTCA
This sequence comes from Agriotes lineatus, assembly GCA_940337035.1. Taxonomy (NCBI): domain Eukaryota; kingdom Metazoa; phylum Arthropoda; class Insecta; order Coleoptera; family Elateridae; genus Agriotes; species Agriotes lineatus. Next base: position 74,672 of record CALNHX010000791.1, read on the forward strand.
TGGCCTCCTATTTTTGCGCAGTGATACACGACTTTGGTTTTTTAAATGGAACACCCTGTATATTTTTAGATATTTGAAATCACCGCTAAAAATGCTATATGATAGCATTCTTAAATTTAAATTTAGGAACTTATTATTTTTAAAAATGAAAAAAGTGCTTAGCCAAGGTAGGCCATCAATTATGCAAAATCAACAACAATTGAACAAGAAATGCAAAACAAACTCCACTTGGTTCTAAATGACTGAATTATAGCACCAAACGTACTAAAACAATTGAAAGCTATGTTTTTTTTAAATGGAATAATATTAGTTTCATTAACAATAACATTTATTTTTAAATCGTTTTACGTAATTTTGATTTTTAAAAGCTACTTCTAAACGAAATGGCGCATATGGTACACCGTTGGAAAGTCATTTTATTGTAGTTTTCAACTGTTTAATGAAACTCATATTGTTCCATTTAAAAAACGTAGTTTTCAATTGTTTTAGTACGTCTGGTGCTATAATTCGGCCAGGAGAAACTTTAAGAAGCAAGTGAAGTTGGTTTTGCATTTTCTGTTCGATTGTTAGTGATTTTACGTATCTCATGACCTACTTCGGCTAAAAAAATATTTTTATTTTGAAAAATAATAAGTTCCAAAATTTTAATTTAAGAATGCTATCATAAAGCACTTTTAGTGCTGAATTCAAATATCGAAAAATATACAGAGTGTTCCATTTAAAAACCAAAGTTGTGGATCACTACGTAAAAATAGGAGGCCATGGCTTAAATTCGTTTAAGTCAATTTGTAGGTTGTATACTGGCATTTAAAATAAAAGAAAGTTCTTTTCGATATCTCTATTATTAACGAAGTTAGGAGCTGGCTAACGATCTACAAACACCCTGTATAGTTAAGAACTAAAAAAAAATATTTGAGGTTAAAATTAGCTAAGTACCTGTGACCACCCTTTAATCAACCACTTATCCATTGTTTACAAACACAAAGTTGAGGTTATGCCAGGTTATGTTTCTGCTTTGGTTATAAGTGCCAGACTTTAACACAAAACAAACACAAAAATATGAAATAAGAGCAAAAAATAAAAATTAAATCACGTACCTAGATAACATTTAAAAAATCCCGATTTTTCCCGTAAATCATTTACTTCCCGCAAAATTCCCGCTACCCATTCAAATTTCCCGAAATTCGGGAAAATTCCCGGACAACGGCAGCGCTGCGCTCGTAGCACCGTTCGTAGCAAGTCTGAAGAGCCAATCAAAACGATTTTCAGCTGTCACGTGTTTTACGTCATATGTCAAATGCCTTTCACTGACATCTGACAAACGCTTGCAGGTGGGTAGCTAGGTAAATATTTCAGTTTTTCAGTTTATTTATTTATGTCCTATCTTCTACAGATGTGTGATCCAGATCAGAGCGATGACCTCCTTGAGGAATTTAATGAACTGGAGACGGAGGCTACCCAGTGCCAGTCGGGTTAGTAGTTTTCTCAGTATTTTCCTCGGTATTTTCTGATTTTTATATATTTTTTACAAAAATACCCATCGAAGAACAAGAAGGTACTGTGGAACCGCCTTAATAGAGGCGATTCAACAATTTGAGTTCTTGTATGATTTGTCCAACAAATCATACATGGACAAATCATACAAGGATACAAAGAAAAAACATCAGGCTTGGCAGCATATTAGCACCGTGCTAAACTGTAGTGGTGAGAAAAATATCTGAGTACCTGAATTGTTTATTTTAATGCTTTATCTGAAAATAATTCAAATATTGTCTGTTTTAGTTGAAGAGTGCATGAAGCTTTGGAAGCACCTCAAGGACCGCTTCGTCAAAGAAAAAAACAAGTTTCCCTCGGGTACTGGGGCACCTTACAGCAATTGGCCTCACTTTGAGGCAATGCTTTTTTATAATAGGTACACAAAGAAAAGAAAGTTAGTATTGACTGTTTAATTGACCTTTCTACATTTTGTATTATATATGCATATTATTAATAATTGTGGTTATATGCTTTATAGGACATATACTGCCACAAAGAGAAACACCACAAGTAGAGCATCCAGTAGACCATCGTCTTCAGCCTCTGTCTGGAGCACGATGACGATGGAGAGTCTGACGTCTTCAGAGGCTAGGACTGAAAGCCCTCTGGAAGAGCCAACCAGTCCTGGACACTCCACTCAGGAGGAAGAACCACCAGTGGCCGGTCTTAGTGGCATAAAAAGGAAGTCACTGGCTGGTAGGACGCCCACTACACCCGTTGGTAATATAAATAAGTAAATAGTATGTGTAAGTTCGCTTATCAAAATATTTTTTAGCACAAGGAGTACAAAGACGCAAACGCAATAAAGAAGAGAAACTGGACGAAATTCTGGGAATGGCTCAGTCAATTACAAACGTTTTTGGAAACAGACAGCCTGTTCCCAGAAACGCAAACAGCACATTTGTGCAATATTTGTTTGAAGAGCTGGAAAGGATGCCTGCAGACGAAGCACAGGAAAAAAGAAAGGAAATATTATTGCCGTTATTTAATGACAATTAAAAAATCAAAACTTTTTTCAAGATTTTTAATTTACTAATATCTTCAGTCTCCAAAAATAAAATAATTGTTAATATAAAGAAAAACTAAACCTTGCCAAACTTGTAAAAATTGTACATTTATTCTGCAGTTAACACCTTGTCTTGCCATGCAACTCTACCTTCATCTGACATAAAATATTCTGCAAATGTTTCTCTAATTGCATAAATAGAACGTTTAGACACATTCGAACCTAATCGACCAACAGATGCTAAAGTTCTTGTTCTGCCCTCCACCCTCCATTTTCCTCACCATCTGTATCCACATAACTTGATGGACAATATATGTTAGTGCCTTCAGACTCGGAAAGTTCAGTTTGGCAGTAATTATGCAGAACAACAACTGCCTTAACAATATTGTCAATATTTTCAACTTTGGCATTGATTGTAGTTTTTAAAATCCTCCATCGAGCCACCAGTATACCAAAAGTATTTTCAATGACTTGCCTGGCCCTGGAAAGTCTATAATTGAAAATCCTTTGCCTATCTGTTAAATTTTTCCCAGAATAAGGTCTCATTATAGATTTTTTTAATGGAATGCTTCATCTGCAACAAAACAGAAAGGTGTGACGGTGTTTGTTCCTGGTAACTGTTTTTCTGCAGGTATGTTTAAATCTGAAGATTCCATTCTCTGTCCAAATACACTATTTCTGAAAACTCCACCATCACTCTGTAAACCATACGCACCAATATCAACAGAGGAAAATTTATATTTATAATCACATGAGGCTAATAAAACAATACTAAATTTTTTTTTTATAATTGAAAAACAAAGAGCCACTTTCAGCTGGAGCTTGAATATTTATATGTTTTCCGCCAATACTTCCTAAACAATGAGGAAAATTCCATTTTTCATAAAAGCCTTGGGAAATGTCCAACCAATCTTCTTCAGACTCTGGAATTTTCAAGTATTCAGGACCAAGAATATCCCACAGACACTGGCAAGTCTCGTGTATGATTTTATGCACAGTGGTGTGTCCTATATGATAAGTCCAAGCGAGGATCTGCATACTAGCTAGCACCTTGTGACAAATATCTGGAATAAAATAATGTTAAATTCTGAAAATTCTTCTATTATTTGAAATGTAACCTACTGTAAAGTAACAACAAGTCTTTCTTCAGGTGTAATACCATCGGATCTATACTGTTTCCTGATTTTTGTCTTCACTTTGTTCAGCAGTTTTTCGAAGACTGGAACTGTGATTCTGGTATATCTAAAAAATTGTTCTGGGTCCCATGATTTCATCTTTCGGTAATAATTGAAATTGCCAGAGGTTCTTCGTGCCCTATTGATGGGTCTCACTTTGAACCCTCTTTGCCTCTGACGACTTGTTAATAGATATGCTGCATATGAGCACAAAACAAGTCCATACACACCAAGTGCATAATCGGCTTCAAAATCCAAATCCATTTTATTACACAATATAATTTTCTAGAAAGCTCAAAAACAAAAGGCGCTGCTCCTCCTTTCGGGATTACAGACCACCGTGACAAGAAATAAAGAAATCAAGAAAGAGGTAAACTAAAAACACGCAGTGACAACTTCTCACTGTCAAACTGTCAAGTCATATGTCATATGACACATTAAATTGAGGTTATGATAGTTTTCGTAACGGCCAACGGCAAGTTTATAAATGGTCAATTTCGTTGCTACGAATTGCCGACGGCGGACGCCAGCGCGAACGCCAACGCCAACGGCGAACGGCAAGTTTATAAATCCAGCTTAATGATTGTTTGAACACGTGCGCTGCGTAATTTACCTAATTAGCAAAACACTTTCTTCTGCTTATTTATTGGTTTATTTCTACTAAGGCATATAGTATTGTTTTTAAAAATGAGTGAAATTGATGATTCGGATAGTTTGGATTCGATAAACACTACACCCAAGAAGAAATTCAAACTATTAACAATACAACAGTAATTGGGGGCGTAATTACGAGTGGTTGTGTAAGGTAAAGTCAAATGAATATAAAGGCATTTTGTGGACTGTGTAAAAAAGAGATAAACATTTCTCATGGGGGCAGGGCCCCCGTAAGGGCTACTGGCGCCTGTTGCAAAAAAGGATTTTGGCGCCCTTAAGGCATTTTGGATCGTGTTTTTTTATTTATTTTTTTGAAGGTAGGTAGGTAGGTAGGTGCTTGAAATAAATAAAAAAACTGAACTTTAGAAGTCATATTTATTTGTAGACTAAAATATCAAAATGAAACAAACAGAATAAAATCATAACAAAATAAATTAAAATAAATTCTTGTTCACACCCATTTTAAAGCATTTACTTAACTAATGGGGTACAGACACGTTGTTTATAAATACTAGAAAATAACCCAAAACTAAAAATCACATTTTTTTTAGGAACAAATAACAGAAATATTGCCTAATGTCTACATATATATAAGTACTACTTTCTACTTATACTTAGATATTTTAAAAAATATGAAGATATTTCTGATAACAAATACCTAGGTAACTTCGTTATAAAATCAAAAATGATAGCTAGGTACAATAGAAAAATAAAAAATAGCTATTGTAGTAGCGATATTTTCCGAGACTTTGCTGTTGCAAATTCATTAATTACATCGCTAAAATTTATACCATCAAACATTTCTTGTTCAATTGCTAATATTGCTAGCCCAGACATTCTTTCTTGAAGCATTGTCGATCTTAAATAATTTTTAATGATTTTTAACTTTGAAAAAGATCGCTCGCCAGAAGCTACAGATACAGGCAATGTCAGAAGAATTCTTAGTGAAATGCTTACGTTTGGAAGAGCGGAGATTAAATTGTTTTCAAATATATATTGTAAAATACTTAAGGGGTCAGTATCATCTAGTAATGAAAACAACTTTTATCGGTTTCAGGATATTAAGCCTTTGTTTACATATACAAAAGTAGGCTGGTAACTAGATCATAACTTATCTGTAGGGTTAAAGAATATTACCCTACATGGCAACCATAACCATATAGCAACCGATAAACTATTGAACAAATCACGGATGTTATGAATCATAACTGCCTTAGAAGTTTTAAAATCCTCGCTCTACGAGCTCGGATTTCAAAACATCTGCGGCAGTTATGATACTCATAACATTCCTAGATATGTTAATAGCTATAACGCTTTAATTTCATTAAACAAATTATTGGAGTCTATATCCTTATTATCCTGATCTGTCAGTCGTTCTTCAAGAACAGAACAACGTTTTAAAAGATCACTGTCACTTAATTTGAATATGTCGCTAAAAAATCCGAAAATATTATCATACTCATTTAATAAGTCAAATCGGTTTTTTAGAGAGCTTAAAGTTTGATCTATAATTTTTAAGAAAAAACTAATTTTAAAGGCGGTTTTTGGATCATGAGGGGTCTCATTTCGGTGTTCATGGTCAAACAGTTTTGGTTTAAATTTCCTCCTGACCTTTGGTAACGGTGGAGAGTCTTCTTCAATTTCGATAGAGAGTGCTACTTCTTTCGCTTGTACAAGAATTTCTTGAAATGATTGGTCAGATCTATATTGCTGGAAGTGATCAACTAAATTTTTTAGGTAGGTTTGGTATACTTTAATATTAATTGTAGCACTTTGGATTTGTTTGCTGACAATATTTATATGAAATAAAACGTCATGCCAAATAATAATTCCACAAATAAATTGAAAATTTTGTACAGACGTTAAGAGGGAACTCGCTTTATGTCTTGCATCAATGTGAAAGGAATTATCTTCAGCTACTTCTACAAGACTTTCGCAAACCTTAATTAAATAAAGTTTAAGGGGCTTTATTGCATCAATTCTGCTGGACCATCTTGTCTCACTTAGAGGCTTTAAATTTAACCCGGGGACATTTTTTCTCATAACATCCCACCTTTTTGCGGATGACGAAAAAAAATTATATAACTCTTGCACAAGATTAAAAAAGTTTATTGTAGCATCTGACACCTCAGAAGCGTCATTTACTGTTAAGTTCAAAGTATGAGACGCACGGAATACGGAAAGTTCGTTCCCCACATTTCGTACCCCACATTTCGTTCCGGGGATATTTCGTCTCCCCACATCTCGTACCCGGAAACTTCGTTCCCGAGCGAGCTCAATTAGTTTCTTAGATTACAGGGTGTTGAAAAACGAGTGCAGCGATCGGAATACAGTTAGATATTTTAATTAATTTATATTATAAGAACAAAATAAATTGCATTTATTAAAAATGACGGTTTAATCTAAGTACGTATCTTCCTGATATTTTTTATAGAGCCATAAATTCTCATTCTGAACAACTTTTCTTAGTAATATTTTGCCGTATCATGAACAAAAAGGGTAGTTTACCTGAAAAGAAAATATTTTTTGCTTGACTGTCAAGGCCGACTTGTTTTTGAAAAACTGAAAATTTTCTTAAATTTCTCTACAAACCAAGCAGGAATTATAATTCCTATAACATGTTACGGTCTTGAACTGACTTTACGACACCGCACCGGCTCATACATAAACGAAACGGCCGGCGCGTGCCGCAATGGACGAAATCGGGACGAAAGTTCTCCTAGGCCGCTACCCAGCCGCAACAAGATAGGCCGGCTAGACTTTCAGTGGAGTTGGGGGGGGGGGGGGTTCTTAACGAGATTATCTAAGGGTAACGGCCAGAGGGTCGGTAAATAACGGTAAAATAAAGAGGGCGCCACCAAGCCTGTCTTAACCCGAATAACCGGGCCTGGGCGGTTAGATGGGGGCGAAGTATTCAAGACACTCCGTCGATAGGGGTACTCGTGAATTATAAACTCACACAACGATTTCGTGATGGCAAAAATACTTAGATCATGAAGTGGGGCTCTTTCAGCCACGGCAATGTCACCACCAAGCTTACCCGCACGCTCTGATCTCACTGGCCCCACCGTACATTTCTCTTCTCAATGATGGGCGCACACTGAAACAGAACATGCACAAATCGACCAAGAATAAAGCGTCTCTTAATTAGATAAGCGTCTATTATTCAATTCTTACATTGGGGCAGCAAAGCGTGCCGCAAACATTGGGTTAATTCTTATAAATAAGCATCAGCTGATGGGCGCACTACTGTTACTAAACAACACCCATAACTGTACAAAATCAAGAGCAGTTTGACATATGAGTCCCACAAAGGGAACGTTTGTTCATAAAAATCGAGTTATGCAACAGCAAAGGCGACGCGAACAGCGTAGCTGTCGGCAGAATCCGGCGCCGCAAAGAGATGCGGCGAATTAGTTAGAAACCCAATTCGCAAGGCAAAAAGGGGGCCGCGTTACTGAGATATATTTGGCCGAAAAGGGGGCTGACATAGCCTAACGCCCGCAGGCGAATTTAGAATATGACACAGCTGGTGCTACGCCGCCCAAGCGATCGATAACTTCGTGTAACACTCAACGAGCCGAACACGACGCCGTTGCTAACATACGAAAGGTCTCGCACCAAACTTGGCGAATATGGCACCGCCCTGATAAGAAGTGATCTGGCTCACATGATAATTTGGGCAAACACAGCAAAGCCCAAGTGAGGGAAGTGATTAGATTAAAAACGGGCGACGCCACTTCGCGACAACAATTTAAGATGCGAAGGATACATTTTTAACGGTGCACATGATTTCACATCAAGTTCGCGCACATGCAATTTTACTGCGACCAAACTGGCGATGCCGCCTTACAGCACGTAGGCCAAGAGTTCAGCAATTATTCACATGGTTAGGCGCAAAGCTAGGCACATGGAGTACCGCGGCACACAAACACGCCCCCGCGAAGCGAGCGTACAAGCGGAAGCAACACCGCAACAATGGTTATGATTCAATGGTTACAAATACATTAGTTTTATTGGTGACGGCCCAAGAGATCGGCATGCGGTCCAGCTGGCGGGAAACAGGTTGCCTGTGGCAATTAATTCGCCGCTAAAACGGCCGACGTGTGAATGTTCTGGATGCGCCCAAAATGGCGACAAAAGCTGGCGCTTCAACAAACGCCGCTACGACGGCAAAGATAGCCCAATCATGTCCTACCTCAACGGAATCCTCGCACAACGAGCTAAAGGGAACACTCCCTTACGTGACGACGTAGAACCGGGCATGGAATTCCATCACACCTACGCCTTGGCGTAATAAGATCGCCGCTAAACGACACACACCTCCCTTGCGCCGCACGAACACACACACTATCCGACCTCTTAGATCGACGGCTCTCGGCTGAATGCCCCCGCAAGAAGCGTTAGGACGCCCGAAGTGGCGTGAGCCAAAACGGCGTTACCACGTGACTCTCGACAGCCAATGGCGATGCGCCCAATAAAACAAATAAGTTCCGGTGACAAAGAGAGCGCGAGGCCTCGCAGTCGCCTCAACAGCGTGATTTCTAGAAGGTTCGGAAATCTTGCGAGCGTTAACACCCGGCTGTCAAAGTACCAACAAAGGGGTGCCCCAGATGACGAGAAATACTGCGCTTGAGGCCAAATATGTGCAAAATCATTATTATCGAATTAGGCGATGAAGCCAAATAAGTAACTAAAAGGGTTTAACATACGGGCACGCTGCCCTAAAGCCTAGGTGGCTAATTAAAATACAAAATGACCTGACAAACATTTTTATGTAAAACCAAAGAGCATATGCTCTTTGGTAAAACTAAAAATAAAATTTAGTTCCCCTCTTGTAAACTCAATCCCGGGGCATACTGTATATAGTTCTTATCAGTTTATTATAAGAAATAAATTAATTAAAATATCTTTCATTTTCCAACTGCATTCCGATCGCTCTACTTGTTTTTCAACACCGTGTAATCTAGGAGACAAATTGAGCTCGCTCGGGAACGAAGTTTCCGGGTACGAGATGTGGAGAGACGAAATATCCCCGGAACGAAATGTGGGGTACGAAATGTGGGGAACGAAATGTGGGGAACGAACTTCCCGCAAACCGAGACGCACAAGGTACAAAAAGGGCTCTCGGATTCGCATCAAGAATGCGTTTTTGAAGCCCAACATGCTTTCCCTTCATGTTTGCCCCATTATCATAACCTTGTCCCCTAATATTTTTTATATCTAAATTTAGTTTTTTCAAAATTTCTGTCACAAATGTATATATATCCCTTCCCCTGTAGAGTCCAGTATTGGATTAAACGCAATAAAACTTTCCTTAACTTCAACCTTTTTTGAAGTGGTGTTAAAGACAACATACCTCAGAACAAGACTAATTTGCTCAGTATGACTAATGTCTGGTGTACAATCTAATATTATTGAAAAGTATTTTGAACTGCGAACCATTTCTAAAATAATATTTCTTACTTTAGACGACAATAATTCAATTATTTCATTCTGTATTTGCACGCCTAAATAATGAGTCATTTTAACAGATTTTTTGGGAGTTACACACTCGGCTAACGTGCAGTCTCATCACTGAATCAAAAGAGGCAATCATCTCAACAGCTTTTAGAAAATTTCCATTATCATGTTCGAAAAGTAATTTATAAGAACCTTGAAATGCCAAGTATTGTGTAGATAAATACTTAACAATCGCAATAATTCTTTCCAACACGTCGCGCCAATATTTTTTTCCGTTTCTAAAATCCGCAGGTGATGAGCATTAACAGTCGTAGATGTCTCCAACATTTTTTTAAATTTACCCAAGTGTTCATATCACTGCTGTGTAAAATTGAAGTTTCGTGTCTCTTCATTAGCAAAGACAAGTGTTGCCAATCAGATACTCCATTTGTATCACAAAAAGTGTTAGGAGTTTTACAAAACAACTTACAACAAAAACAAAATACAGAATCTTGAGAAATAGAGTAAATAAGCCAAGTCCTTTCGACTTTTTCTCCATTTGCTAGACTTCTTACAAAATATTTGCACGAAAACTTTCTCTTATCTTTATTACTAGGAAAGCTGAAACTGATGTCTATCAAGGGCGGACCACGTTTAACCAATATTCTAGCTATCTCATTGGTGATTCTTTCGGGCCACAAACCGGGGTCGGACGGAATTATATCGACACTAGCCTCATTAAAGCCTTCATCGAAAGTGTCACTTGCAGCAGGTATTTCGGTGGCTGACATTACCGAACTTCTTACACAAGCTGAATTACCTGAAGTGGATTGTTCAAGTGCTGTAGACGAGGATGGTGCCATCGCTTCATCGGGCTCTGCATCAGTAGAAGTTGTTTTGCTGCTACAACCGCCGCCACTTGTTGCAGGACCTGATGTTACCGTGGTCGCCTCTGTTGAAATTTCAGATGGTCCACTCACGGTTACTGATATTACGGATTTAGAATCTTGAGATTCGGTCGCATCGATAGTCTCCGTGGAATCTTGATTGTTTTGCAAGAAGTGCTTTAAAGATCCAGCCATTTTTTCCTTTCTTGTAGTCTCAGTTTCTTTTGCTCGCGAAACTTCGCACCTGAAGGTCTCTTTCTTTTATCCTGAAAAAACAAATAAATAATTAGTACTCATGGGAATTAGGAATTAACTTCTAATAAGCACCAAGTTTGCATATTTGAGTAAAAAGCAATTTGATCGAGCCCTTTCAATTAAACCCTTTCAAAAATAAACGCAGAAAAAATATTAAACGAATTTGATCTTATAGCCCTTAAAAACCCTACAAAATGTTTTTTTAAAGATCGATAGCATAAAAACTAAGCGAGTTATGGATAAAAAACCAATTACTTTTTTAAACTCGTACATGACATTTCAATTAATAAAAAGATATTTGGGTAAAAAAAATAATTATAACCAGTATCCTAAAAAGGGTTAATGTTGATAGTATAAAGTAGGGAACACTTACCATTTTATAAAAATCAAACCGTTGAAATTGCAGTCAGCAGGTATTCAACACTTAATTTTTTAGAAAAAAAAGTAGTAAACAAAATATTATACAGCACAACACTTGACAAAATAAAAATAACTTTAAATGTAAAAATTAATAGGATTACTTGTTTTTATGCACTTGTTGCACGGTTCAGTGAACTAACCGGTTTAAAAACGCCTCTGGCGATGCATCGCTTTTATAGCGCTCCAGGCATTATTCATGTCTGAACAGGAAAAATCAAGAAACTACCGCCTGACATTTTCTCGCAATATAGGAATCGGCAGTAACTGGATGATATACTAATAAAATTTCGTGTGCATTTGTACCTAATCCTATTTAATTTCTCAACTTTTATTTTAAAATTAATTTTTGTTTTTTGTTTTTTTTTGCAAATTTTTTTGCAATTTTTTTTGACCCTGGGTTTTGGCGCCCCTTTGCACATATGGTAGCGGGGGCCCTGCATGGGGGGATAAAGTGATATCGTAAAGCATTCAAAAACAAGCTCTCAAGTGAAAATCGCAAGCTCACGCCCTTCAAAAAATTTGAAGGACTATTTCGCAAAACCAGGTAATTCTACATCAGATTTCGACAATTCATATAAAACATTAACTGCTGAAATTAGTTCTGTTTATCATACCATTAAACATTCTTTAAGCTACAATAGTATGGACTGCTTCCAAAAGTTATTGCCTGTCATGTACGTCGATTATAAAGTACCTAGTACGGAATGGTAAATGTGGTAGAGCGAAGAGTGAAGCTATAGCTTGTAGAGTATTGACGAAAGAAGCTCTAAAGGATGTCATAAAAAATGTAAAAGACGATATATATTTTATCTACGCCAGTGTGTAAAATATGCCTTTTAGTTGGCAGTTTTAAATTTGTAAAACGACTGTTTAATAAGATGATTTCATTAGTTTACGTCGTCAGTAGTTACGTGTTTAAAAGATTTCATTAGGCACGTTGTCAGAAGCAACGTGTTTTAAAATTTTTAAAACACTCAAAATTACGACCGGTTGCTGGTAATCCTAAGTTACATTAAAAAATATTTTTTATATTTACCGTGTTTTCTAGATTCTATCGTAGATAAAATATTGTACGATACATATGCGTAAGGCATCTTTAGTAACTCGTGGAGCTTAAAACGCTGGCTCACTCGCGTTTTAACTCTACCCCACTCGTGACTAAATAGTAGCTTTACGCACTTGTATCGTAAATTACTATTACAAATTAAGAACATATGTAACGGGTTACCTACAAATTTATTGGAATAAAACTCAAAATATGTATTCAAGGAAATTCAGAAATGTTTATTAAATATGAAACATCTCAATGTGTGAAATAAAATTTGGGCCAAATGACCGCCGCGGCTCCTTTGGCAGATCGTCATGATAACACTTTGTTTTTCGCGAAGATAGCGCAATCTTGTAGCTACGAGTCATCAAAAACCCTAATCCCTATTGGTAAACCCGTTACATAGTTAAATTACATTTGTATATTGTTGATATAAAGAATTGAAAAAAATAATTTTTTGTTGTTATATACAGGGGCCCCAATATCAGGTGACATTATATATGAGAAGGCCAAGTTTTTTTACCAACAGCTAAACCTAACTGGTAATTTTAAAGCAAGTTCCGGATGGCTGCAGAAGTTTAAAGAAAGATTTGGGATCAGACAGTTGAGTATTAGTGGTGAAATTCTTTTAAGCAGTATTGATGCAGTAGAGCCATTTAAGGAAAAACTGCTTGTTAAAATTAGAGAAATGGATCTTCAACCCGATCAGATTTATAATGCCGACGAAAGTGGCCTGTTTTGGAGAGTTTTGCCGAATAAAACTCGAGCCCATGGTGGTGAAAAGTCAGCAACCGGAAGAAAAATCAGTAAGGAAAGAATAATCTTCATGCCATGTGCTAATGCCTCTGGGTCTCACAAATTAAGATTACTTTTCGTTGGAAAATCCAAAAAACCTAGAGCTTTTGGAAATTCCTACATTCCAGCCTATTACAAAGGCCAGAAAAAAGCTTGGATAACAAGAGACTTATTTCGCGAATGGTTCCACTCTGAATTTGTACCAGCAGTTAGAGAAAAAATTAAAGACGTCCAATTTATCACCAAAAGCTCTTTTATTATTAGACAATGCTCCAGGACACCCTGTTGATCTTATACGTAATGACAATCAAATTTCTGTCATGTATCTACCACCAAACTGCACACCACTAATACAACCCATGGATCAACACGTCATCCAAGCTATAAAGCTCTTCTACAGAAAAGACTTGCTAAGAAAAGTGGTAGCATCTGAGACTGACATTACCACAACTCTAAAATGCAATACCCTCAAAGACGTTGCTTTTTCGCTATATGAAGCATGGAGCAGAGTGAATAAAGACTTAATAAAAAAAGTCTTGGAAATCATTGTTATCCGACCTAGAAGTACCTTCAGATGATGATGATAACATTCCTTTGGCAACTTTGGCAAAAAAGATAATAAAATCAAAACAACTCCAAAATGATTTAAATGAAGTAGAAGTTCTAAGTGCACAATTGAGTAAAGATATTTCCTCTGAAGATGTAGAAAAATGGATCACAGGAAGTACTTACGAGACTGACCTCTTGCTGACAGATGACGATATAGTTGCCGAAACAACTAGAGACATGCTAAACAACGATTCTTCTTCTAGCGACGATGATGTACGAAATGTTGTTAAAGTTAAGCACACAGATGCGGTAGCTTCTTTTCATAATTACATCCAATGGGCATCGGAAAACAACATACCGCATCATCAAATTGCAGTTCTTTGCGAGCTAAAGAATATTGCTGTGACAAAAGAAGTTGATTCAAAAAGAAAAAGTAATATCACAGATTTTTTTAAAGTAATACACGAATAGATGTATGTACGTATGTACATACATATGTACATATGTATTGTGTTTTTTATAAGTTTTATTTTATTAAGACTTCAATTTGTTTTACTTTTGATAAAACTTAAATGCTCACTACATATGTATTTATGTACTTACCTACATTTTTTTAATTATATGTTTATTTTTTATGTAAATCAGTATGTAGGTAGTACATAATAACATGTTTAGTTTTATTTTTCCTATTTAGGAATTAATTTGTGTTGTTGAATAAACTTTTATAAATTATTTTCGAGGCTTAATTTTGCTTCGCTTTAAAAAAATCTATTTTATCTACTCCTACTGCACAATGGCCATGAATTATGATTCATAATTCACGGTTTGCAGCCAATCATAAAATTCTATTTTCATTATTCAATAGTTTGCAAATTGCAACCAATCAGAAAATTCTATTTTCATTATTCAATAGGTTGTAGCCAATCACAAAATTCATTCTTATTATTAAATGACTTTTGAAGTTAACAGCTGTCACAAATGTCATAATTCTGAAATATGAACACAAGGCTCCTATTGCATAGGAGTAGATAAAATATCGTATTATATTCGCGATTATGGCCATTATTCACTCAGATGACTTGCGCCACGCGCCTTCGGCTTGTGGCGCAAATGTCATCTTCGTGAATAATGGCTGTCATAATGGCTCATATAATAATATACTATTACCAATGTTATTTTGCTTAAATTCGGTAACCCGGACAAATCGCTAATCCGGACACCCCCCTTTCAATTAATTGTCCGGATTAAAGAGGTTATACTGTAATTAAAAATTTTAAATCCGTAGAATAGTAGTTAACAGAGTGAAAAGTATGTCAGCTATCAATCAGGATATTCCAGTTAGATCAAATTTTCACTGTTACAGGATTTTTTAAAAGTAAAGACGAATTTGAAAATATTTGTTTCCATTATTTAATATTTTAAAAATTATTTTCTAAATGAATAAAAGCACAAAGAAAGTTTAGTTACTTATATTTAGAGAAGGTTATAGTACCGGGTGGCCATAAATATCCGATATCACATTACCCTTGGAATCAACACCGCTTTATTAAAGTGATGAATCCAACTAAACTAAATGTCATTAATGTCATCACAACTAAAATTCCTATCTGTCAAAAATTATTACAGATTGCAATAAGTAGTGGAGTTAGAACAGGAGATTTTTATAATCGAGTCGTATTTTAGAAATGGTGTCAATAATGGTAACGAGTGGGTATATTCCATGAAAGCATCTATCGAAGAATGTAGAACCCGATTTCCGTACCACTATGACGAACATATTCTGTGTCAGAAACTTAATAGGACTGTTGTAGTTTTTAGAGAATCCGGTAGCGTTACGAAAGGAAAAGGTTCAGGTAGGCCCCAAATTAACCAACAAATTGTGAATGACATTCAGAAAAGAATTATTCAAAACCCTCATATTTCGACACGAAAATTGTCAGCTGAAGCAGAAGTACTTAGAAGTACTTGCCAGAAGATATTAAAATGAAGATTAAAATTATATCCTTATAAAATTTCTGTATATCAGCAATTACATGTTCAGGATTATGCAGCACGTCTAAATTATTGTCAATGATCAGTTACTGGATAGAACCTTTTTCAGCGACGAAGCCTGGTGTACCCTATCTGGATATGTAAATTCTCAGAGTTTTCGCTTTTAGAGTGCTGAGAACCCGCACCAGTATGTGGAATCGCCGCTTCATCCTGAAAAAATTTGTATTTGGCTAGCTGTATCCAGAAGGCGACTGATTGGACCTATATTTTTTAATAATACAATCAATGGACAACGCTACCGGCAAGAATTTTTAGCAATTTTTTTGACGATGAAAAAGAGTACGGCTATTTCCAACACGATGGTGCAACAGCTCATACAACGAGAGCAAATTTGGAGTTTATGAGGCAAACGTTTGGCAATAGAATTATTAGTAGATTCATCGATCATCCTTTCCCAGCACGTTCGCCAGATCTTATACCTTGTGATTTTTCAATTTTCGCATATATTAAAGATAATGTTTTTAGAAGGCAAATTAACAATCTAAAGGAGCTGAGGGAAGCCATCATTGACTGTTGCAATAATATTGATCAACAAATGTTGCACAATATTTTTAAAAGTAAAAAGAGACTTTGCATTGCAGAAAATGGACTACATTTTCAAGATTTGTTATAAAATACCTAATAAAATTAAATTTAAAAAATAACCTTGCATTTTATTACATTACATACCAATACTTATTAGAATTGAAATATAATGCTGACCAACATTTCTAAGTAGCTAGTTCCATAGCTACCGGGATTTCAGATATTTTTGGACACCCGGTATATTGAATGAAGATTTTCTATATCAGTTTTGTAATTAATAGAGTTTATTTTTTTTATTTCTATCATTTCATAGAATAACAGTTTTTGTAAATAATAATAATAATAATAATTGCCTTTATTGTTGTTGAAGCAACAAACGGCGGAGTTCAGCAAGATCAGTTTCTTGCAGCTCTTCCACTAAACCGTATAATAGACATATAACTAATTCTAAAACTAAAACTAAACTAGTATAGAGACTTATTTGCATGTTACAGTCACTCAGATGCATGGTCATCAAGCCATTCAATATTTACTTAAGAAATAGTACGGAGACTAATTTTTATTTAAAAAAAAATATTAATCGCTTCCTTAAATTTATAAGGAGAGAGGCATTTGAAATGTGGCGGTAAGAAGTTATAGAATTTAGCTACGTTATACGAGAAGGATCATGTATAACTAGCTGTTCTGTGATACGGCGGTGTGAGCAGACCCTTACTCCTTACATTGATATTATGGATAATTTCTGAGGCTTTCACTGCCATTGTCATTAAGTAACAAACGACTTCCGGGATTGGACCGTGTCATGATTGAGATCGAAGAACTCAACGTTTCGCCCACTTTCGTAAGGGGCTTCATCAGGAGGAAAGAGCACGGTAACTCAACGGGTTAACCACGCCAGAGGCGAAACTCTTTGCAACGGAAGGGATAAAAGAGCGCGGTTACTCAACGTGTGAACCACGTCAGAGGCAAAACTCGACTAACTAACGGAAAGAGAAAGGCAAGAATTTATAGGCAAGCGCCGTCGCGGTTCAGCAAATGCCGTCGCGGTTCAGTGGCGGTGGGTGGGGCTTAGAAATTAGCACTTTCCACATAGAAGGGAAAAGCCTTCGTCCCGATTAAGATTGTTGGGTGTTTCTGCTAGAGAAGAATGGGGATTTGCAAATGACAATCTTAATCGTCACGATTTAAACAAGTAGCCTTTGGAAACAAATAGCAAAGTCGCATCTGTCAATAATTCAACTAATGGTTGACAAATATTGTTTTGTTAATACTTTATGGGGAAACTCAAAAGAACTCTAGAAGAGCAGTTCAGTTATACGTCCAGAGATACCCAGAACATGTTATTCCCAGCTTAAAAATATTTGCAAGATTGGAACGCAATTTACGTGTAAATAACGAGGCATTTTCTCCTCGATAGGAAAGAAAAATTGTTAAAAGGGTCAATTTTGACAATACTGTTGCCACTGTTTTGCAGTATTTTGAAGACCATCCAAGGAACTCGATTCGGCAAGCCTGTCATGAGTTGAATTTAAAATATAGCTCGGTACGAAACATTTTGAAAGAAAGTGGTTATCGCGATTATAAACTTCAAAAATGCTTGCGATGAACTATCTAGAAGTAAGGTGGAGATTGGATAAGTGTTTAGAAGTAGCAGGTGGTTACATTGAAAATTTGTTGTAGTGATTGCCTACATACTTTGTTCCTTTCTGTGGTAATAGTAGTAACATATTATGTGTTTTTAATGTTAAATGAATAATTCATACTAATTAATAATAATAATTAATGATTTTTAATTATTGACAATTGCGAAGTTTTGATACTTTTTTTACAAATTTGCTTATGATTTTTGAACGGAAGAAGATACCAAATTTTTTTCTTCACAAAATGTGTTCAGAAAAATTTGATCTTTTTAAATATGCCGAAAAATAGGTATATATCCGGGAAAAACCAATTCAATGACGTCATTATTTCAGTTTCCAAATATGGAAAAATATGAAAATTTGGCTTAAAGTGGACCTTACTCAATCCCATTTAAGAACCTATTTTCAGATTTTTTCTATCGTTTTTCTTTTTCTTATAATAGAGCTGAGGCGTCGAGTTTCGCTCATCCTGTACATTTAATAATTGAAGTAAATTGCTTTCTCTTTGTAATAATTTATTATTCATGATGACAGCTGTTTGATATACATATTTTAACTAATTAAACCTAAATATACAGTTCACATCTTGCACAATATGAGCAAATTTGCTTGTGATCGATTAGATATCGACGTAGACGCCCCTACTATTACTGACGACCAAAATATGCCAACTACCAGCACATTAAAATATCATAGTGGTGACCTACCTATGGAAAACAAGGAAAATTCACCTTCTAACACCAAAGAAGAAAAATATCAGAGCATAGGAATCCAAGTAAAACTATCATACCGAAGCAAATATGTTAGTTATAAATCCGTAAATATGATAAATGCAACATCTCCTATAAAGGCAGATGTAGATATGGCAACAGCTCCACAGCAATTAAAACCACAAAAAATACTAGCATACAATGACGCGATGAGTTCAAGCGAAACGAGTTGTGAAGATGTACAAAATGAGTGGTTGCCAGAGGGCAACAACGAATCCAGTGGCAATGACATAGATAGTAAAAATAATTATGATTTGAAAATACAGTGTCGAGAATTAGAAATTAAAGTAATCGATTATAAATTGAAAATGTACATTGGAATACCACCACAATGGTTACCACTCATCACTAAGCTGGGACGGAAAGTTGGATTGTCAAAGCACTTCATTTACCTTATTTTATCAAACGTCAGAACGGACGATTCATTTGAAAGACTGTCTGATCGGTTCGGTATTTCAAAAATTTATGCCAGCAAAATTTTTGAAAAAGGTGCAACATTATTGTCGCATTTTGTTAGAGATCTTATTTTCTGGCCAACATCAGACCAAATAGTAAAGGTTTTGTCAATTGCATTCAGGTGAAATTATAGTCGAGTACAGTCCATTATAGATCGTCTCGAAATAGATAAAAAAGCCCAGCAATGCAGTACAAGCTCTCACATAGTCAGAATACAAAAAATGCAGTACTATGAAATACTTGATATCTTGAACACCAGATGGACTTATTACTTTTATTTCGACTGGCTATCGTGGCAGAACCAGTGATGTAACACGGTTTGAAAATTGTGGTTACTTGGTTGTGCTTTCTGAAGGTTGTGAAGTAATGGCAGACCGGGGTTTCAAAAACATCGAACCACTCTTAATAAAAAGAAAGTATAAACTTATTAAACCACCGTCTGTGAGATCCAATGTAAAATCGACTAAAGAAAAGCAGGGTTCATACTTGGTCCTTATATTAGGTACTGGTACATATTTCTTACAGAAGTCACTATTTGTGCCTATTTTTGACCGTTGGTCACTATTAGTACCTAATTTCATTACATATTTCATTTTACTTTTCCAATCCAATAAAATGTTAAAAATTGTTAGTTCAGCATAATTTTATTATTAATATTCGGCATATCGAGATTTTGGTTTCCAACATACTATTAAATAAGTTACTTTGTACTTTTAATTGCCGCTTATAGGTGCTTGTGGCTGGCACTATAATATGATAAAGAAGTGTGTGGAAGTGAAAAGGGTCAACTTATGTGGATGTAGACAAAATACTGAATTTGCGTTTTTAATTAACGAACCTGAGCAGTCAGATTAGACCACTTCTTGTTATAGTTTGTTATAGTTGCACGTAGCTCTCCCGGTGATTAGTGTTTTTTGATTAACTAAGTATAATTTTTTAATTTTTAAATTATTAGATAGTGCACATTAAGAAAGTGTACAGTGTTAAGAAAGTGTTGTACAGTGCTGACGGTAGGAATGGGGAAATGCCATTTCCAAGAACAGTGGTTACAACAGCAAGATTGCCAGGGAACTCTTGTTCAAATTTGGGCGAAGAAATTTGATAGCGAAAACGCATTTTGCATTGTCTGCAGCAAGACAGTGCCTATATGTAAAGGTTTTCAAGTTCTTAATCAACATGCAAAAGGCAATAAACATAGAGAACAAATCAAACTTAAATTTGGCCCTAACCAATTACATTTGCAAATTGTTAATCCTACAAGTAGTAATGACGAAAATAAATCCATTAAGACGCATTCAAATCAAATGCACTTATATTCTCTTAAAGAGTCTGCAGTCAAGGCAGAAATACTATGGTCCTTACGTGCTGTTGTGCATAATTATCCAATGAACAGTTGTAAGGCATTGGAGATACTTTTGCAGCCATGTTTCCAGAAGGTTTTAATGAAAAATTTTCCAAGTCTGTTACAAAAATGTCATACATAATTTCAGATGCTTTAGGGTCCTATTTCAAGGATATTTTGTTAGACGATGTACAATGTAATGTTATATTTTTCACACTTTAGTGTTTTAGCGATTTAGCGAATTTGACTATAAATTTCCCAATAGGTTCGTATTTTTCATTATGTTACGATGAAACCACTAATAAAGGAGGGCACAAAGAACTGCAGCTAAAAGTTATATATTGGTTTAACACTGATCAACAAATAAATTCGCGCCATTTATGCACTACATTTATTGGACATGCAACTGGTGGTGATTTGGCGAAACAAATTAATTCAGCTTTGGATGATCCACATTTATCTAGGAATAAAATGATTATGTTGGGATCCGACGGGCCAAATGCTAACAAAACCGTTTTTTGGCTAATCAATGAGAGCATTTTAGAAACAAGGAGTGCAGGTTTAATTAACATTGGTACTTGCAATTTGCATTTAGTGCATAATGCATTTCTCAAAGCGGAGCCGGACATTTGGGCGCGGCCGTTTGGGCGCGGCCGTTCGGGCGCGGCCGTTTGGGCGCGAAGACACTTGGGCGCAGAGCCACTTGGGCGCGAGACATTTGGGCGCGAGACATTTGGGCGCGAGGAAATTAATTAACGTATATTAGTATTAGCTAGCTTTACTATTCATAGGTCTGAACATTTATTTTAAATAAAGAAAATTACCTAAAGCACGTTCAAGGAGGTGGCGGGCGGCAAAAATTTAGTATAGAAATATTAATTGTCAAAAATTAGAATATTATTAAAGCAAGTTAAAAATTTTAACTTTCCGGTAAATACTAGCAAATCTTTTGAGGAGATTTATTACATTAAAATAATAAGTAACAAAGAATAAATGAATAGAGATTGGGTACAAACAGAGCTATTGATGAACCATCCAACCATTTGGAGATTCTTCGACAGCCTTAAAACTATTCAACGAAGGAGAGATGTTGCTTATGAACAGTTACTTGCGGGAAATGAGTCCACTGAAAAAAAAACGAAAATTTATCCAGGCTGATAGAAAATAAAAAATTTGGATAAATATTATAATAATCAATATAATCATGTAGACGGCGTAAACAATAGGGACATTCTAGAATTCTTAAGAGGCATTTCGTACAATTATGAAATAAATGCGTGGATGCTTCTTGTTTATATTTTAAAAAATTGTATATATTTACTTTAAGAATAATATGTATTATAATGGTAAAAATGTCAAAAATGAATTTTGATTATTAAAATTAATCTTTTTATCTGATTATTTACTATTATTCTTATTTCTGCTTTTATCTTCAGTTAGTCGGTTCATAACATAACGAAAATAATTGATTACTTTAAAATTTAAGGTTTATTGTTAAGTATTATCATTATAAACAAAACAAAGTCGACTAGTTTCGGTCAAAACAGAACACATATTAGAAACATATTAAACATTAGAACCATCAATCGATTAAATATAGCACAGCATTATTCATTTACCAGCACAATAAATGAATTTTTATTTAAAATTATTTTCAACACCTATATATAATCTATTTCCATCTTTATTTCAATTCAGAATTATTATTTCATATCTAACATAGGTACTGCCTTTTTTATGTATTCAGAATTATTTCAAAACTAATCTAATATTCTATCTTCTTTATTTTTATTCGGATTTATTTCAAAATTTATCTAATATAGGTACATACTACTACCTTATCTAAAATTAATCTCATAACGGTTTCAATAAATAATTGGATTATTCTTTTAATATTGTTTGATTAATTACATTAGCTTCTCAGGATAAATAATGATTTAATAAATGTTTGTTTATTTATGCTAAATTGAAATTATTCACACTTAATGTGTTCCTGAATCCCAATGTTGACCCTTTCTCGCGCCCAAGTGTCTCGCGCCCAAGTGTCTCGCGCCCAAGTGTCCCCGCGCCCAAACGCCCGCGCCCAGACGGCCGCGCCCAGACGGCCGCGCCCAAACGGCCGCGCCCAAATGTCCTAGACCGTTTCTCAAAGGACTAAATGTTCTTGGAAGCAACTGTGCTGATTTATTGATAGCAGTAAAATACTTTTTCAAGGATATGCTAGCAAAATGGGAAAATTACCAAATATCGCAAGAAAAGATGAAGGTACCACTCCATACTTTTATTAAACATGTATCCAGTAGATGGCTTTCATTAGGTCCAGCTGCAGAAAGACTAATTGAACAATGGCCTGCTCTTATTGATTATGTTAAACGTTATATTCCTGCCAAAAACCCGAAAATCGCAACAACATCTACGTATAAAAGCATAATAAATATTTTAAGAATTTCCTCAATTAAAATTGAAATATTATTTGTAATTTCGAGTTCTAAATTATTTGAAAAATTTAGCTTGACTTTTCAAAAAAGTGATCCTCAAATTCACATACTACATTCAGAGCTAATAATATTAATTAAAACCTTAACCATGCGATTTTGTAAAGAAAGCGCATTTAAATTACTCGAGTCCACGAATATAAACGCACAAGAAATACTCCACAGTGATAATTACTTACCAGTAAATAAAATGATTATAGGGGAAGAGGTCGAAAAGGAAATTTCAAAAATAGAAAACGAAAGCGAAAACCTTGAAATATACCATAGCATCAGGACTCGCTTTAAATATGCTTGCACTCATTTATTGAAGAACTCCTCATTAGAAAATAGTGATTTATTAAAGCATTTGAGATGTTTACACCCCAGTCGTATCAAATTACGACGCAGTGTTCAGAAATATTAAAAATTTTAAAAACTATGCCCCTTTTTACTTCCTTTTACAATAAAGGAAGTACTGGATTCACCCCAAAAATTCGAAATTGAGTTTTCATCAGATCTTCACGTTTTAGAGTCCCCTGATCCCAAAAAACATTTTTTTTTCATTGGTCTGTATGTCTGTGTATCTGTCTGTGAACAGAATATCTCAAAAACAGAAAAAGGTATGGCGTTGAAACTTCATATACGGGTGTTTGGTTCACCGACGTATATCCGAAAGGAGGTGGTAGGTGAGTCGGTTTGGAACTTATTTAACCAAAAATACCTTTATACAAAGTGTCGCGGTTTCTGAGATAAAGCCAACTTTGTGATTTTATTAAATTACTGCAGTTTTAGTATGATTAATTTTAATTAGACACAACTGCAAACTTTTAATTTCTTGTAACTTTTATTTTAGTAGTCTTTGATATCTGTTCTATCAAATAAAATCACTTGATACACTCTACATGTGATAAAACAAAATATGGAGTCGACTAAAGTTCAAAAATGTATTCTCTAGATATCAAACTTTGATCTAGTAAGCCACGTATAAAAAGTAATTACAAAACAAGACGCGTTCAGATGTGTTTAAAAACTTCCACGATATCTGCCCTTTCTATTGATGTATCACACTCTAATTATTAACTGCAACTTTTGAAATAAAAAAGTATTTGAAGACAAAGTGACAAAATTTTATTAGAAACTGATTAACAAAAATGACTATTAAAATCAAGTTTGCTATTACGATCGATTAGACGAAAACGAACAAATCGAGTAGCTTTGTATTTGTAAATAATATCAATTGTTTTAATCTCCATGTCTGTCAAACTTTTTATTAATTTCGTGTGTTGTAACTTGGTTGTGCTGCATTGAGTTTCAGTTGAATTGACTTTGTTAAACCACTGATTAAGAATTATCTTCATTTGTTGAACTATTACCTATGTAGTTATGGCTACTTACTCTAATATTGAGTATGCTGATATCTTATTCATGTATGGGAAGGCCGACGGCAGCGCAGCTGCTGCTCAACGTTTCTAACGTGAAAGATTTCCTGAAAGAAGACTACCTCACGTGTCCGTGTTCGCTAGTACGTATCGTAGAATTCGTGAAACTGGTAACCTGCATCACGTAGAACATAGAAATAATAATCAAAGACATCGTCCTGAAGAAGATGAACGAATTTTGAATGCATTTGATGCAGATCCCACTACCAGTATAAGAAAAGTTGCTCGAGAACTCAATTTGTCAACATGGAAGGTATGGTCAGTTATAGTACATTCTGAAAAAAGGCATCCTTATCATTACACACCTGTACAAGGGCTCGAGGATGGTAATCCAGTTCGTAGAAATAATTTTTGTCGATTTATTTTGAATGCCGACATAGAAGACCAAAGGTTTCTACGCAGCATTCTGTGGACGGATGAATCAAAATTTTCGCGTGAAGGCATAACTAATTTTCACAATCAGCATTATTGGGCACAAAAGAATCCCCATTTAAAAAAGCAAATTTCATTTCAACGTAAATTTAGCGTAAATGTGTGGGCAGGTGTAATAGGTCGAGTCCTAATTGGTCCATTTTTTTTGCCAGACAATTTAAATGCTGCAAACTACTTAGAATTTTTTACCCACAATCTACCAGATATTTTGGAAGAAATACCACTAGATGTAAGACAACAAGTAATCTTTCAGAATGATGGATGCCCTGCGCATTATGGGATTGCTGTGAGAAATTTTTTAAACGATCGATTTCCTAATCGATGGATAGGGCGAAATAGGCCAATAGAGTGGCCAGCCCGATCGCCCGATTTAACCCCCGTCGATTATTATGTGTGGGGACATATGAAAAATCTGGTTTATAATGAATAAATACGAGATAGAGACCATCTTGTTGCAAAAATTACTGAGGCAGCTGTAACAATGCGAGAGGAAATGAGGTTAAGTGTAACAATTACCAGTATGCGTAGAAGAGCTCGGGCTTGTGTTAGAAACGGTGGTGGCCATTTCGAGAACGAAAATTAATAAATAAATATTTCATTTATTTCTGTATTTAGTTAAAAATTTTATTATTAAATAAATTTGTCACTTTGTCTTCAAATACTTTTTTATTTCAAAAGTTGCAGTTAATAATTAGAGTGTGATACATCAATAGAAAGGGCAGATATCGTGGAAGTTTTTAAACACATCTGAACACGTCTTGTTTTGTAATTACTTTTTATACGTGGCTTACTAGATCAAAGTTTGATATCTAGAGAATACATTTTTGAACTTTAGTCGACTCCATATTTTGTTTTATCACATGTAGAGTGTATCAAGTGATTTTATTTGATAGAACAGATATCAAAGACTACTAAAATAAAAGTTACAAGAAATTAAAAGTTTGCAGTTGTGTCTAATTAAAATTAATCATACTAAAACTGCAGTAATTTAATAAAATCACGGAGTTGGCTTTATCTCAGAAACCGTGACACTTTGTATAAAGGTATTTTTGGTTAAATAAGTTCCAAACCGACTCACCTACCACCTCCTTTCGGATATACGTCGGTGAACCAAACACCCTGTATAAGTTTTGTGTACTATGTAGATGCGATAGCAAGCTTTTGAAGAAAATTGCATAACTGGAAGTAGGTGTTTACTCTTGTGATTTTTCAGTTTTTTTCGATTTTTTCATAAACGGCTTTAACGATTTTTTTTTAAACTTTACATTTTTATTATATTTTTAATGTGCACTGATGTGAGATAGGTGATTTTCCAGTTGAATACTTCTAAACTGGGTTTCTTTTGTTTGTTTTTTTTTATTATCTCCTATTTTAAATAGAACACCCGGTATATTATTACATTTTTTAATTCAGCTTAAAATTCTAGAGAAAATTTGTCTCTTGAACTAACACTCTATTTTGTACAGTTTTTGTAAAATTTGTAATTTTTGAAAATTTTTGACAAATGCTTAAAAATTTAAAATCAAATTTTTGGCTAATTATAAGATCAGGAAGTTGTGTGCGTGTATCACACCAGATTTTTGATATGAAAACCTAAGCAATTGCTGATGAGTGGAATTTATTGCAACTTGAAAAGTTACCCAACTTGGATAGTAATTCACGTATATAGTTCATTCAAATTCAAGATAGAGCAAAATCTGCAACCCAAATTACAAATATCAGCAGTAAGTTGATTACTAATATGATTTTATTAAAATTTAGATCAGAGAGATATGGCTTTGTTGCTGTCTTGATGAGTGTCAAAATCAAATTCGAGGTTAGCAGGTTAGGTTTTGCGTCAGTTCGTGTCAAAACTGACGCAAAACCTAACCTGCTAACCTCGAATTTGATTTTGACACTCATCAAGACGGCAACAAAGCCATATCTCTCTGATCTAAATTTTAATAAAATCAAATTACTAATCAACTGACCGCTGATATTTGTAACTTGGGTTGCAGATATTGCTCTATCTTGAATTTGAATGAACTATAGATGTGTATTGGGATCAAATTTTTCATTTAAAGACAGCTACGTGCGAAGAAAAATACCAAAACTTAGCAGTGTTGCTTAAAGCAGCTTTAGCTATTACGCATGGCAACTCACATGTGGAGGGGGGTTTGTCAAGATCCGGTAAAATTTTTACAAAGGACAGAGCATTATTGGGTGAGAGAATGCAATTTGCTTCATATAGCACATGGAACACGACGGTATGACAATAAACCGGAACTTGTACCTCTTACTAAAGGATTGGTTACAAAGACTGAACTAGCCCGCAGAAGTACATGCATTATCTAGAAACTAAAAAAAGAGATGCTGAAGAGAAAGATTAACCGCAGAAGCTAAAAAGATTAAGAAACAGTAGGAAGAAGCCCAAAATGCAATTGAAAAAGAAAACAAATCCATAGCAGAACGGGAAAAAAAAATAGACAACTTAAAGAGGTTAGTTACAATTTGGAACCGAATTAATTGATTTAACAAGTAAAATAATTAAATTATATTCTTCTCAGGTAAGTTATCAAAAGCAAACTTCGCAGCGACTGTTGAACGAAGCAGACAATAAGTTGAAACGTTCCTTGAAGAGCGAAAATTTAGTAGGTGCAAATGTGGCTCAAGCCATGATAGACAGTGTAAAAAAACGGATAGAAGACGAGAGAGTAGTAGATGCAGAAATTGAAAAAGTTCAAACAATGATACAAAAAAGATAAACGGAGTTAATATCGAATAATCTTATGAGGTGTAAGATGCAATTCTTTTTCGGAGTTCAACATAAAATATGAAACCCATGTAATAATATAATAAATATATAAATAAAGTTTATATTTGTCCAAGCGCACTTGTTTAATGTACACCATAGGTCACTATTTGGTACTAATTTTCAAAAATTTGGGTCACTATTTCCATATTTTTTTAAAGCATTCAGAGTATGAACCCTGGAAGAGGTGATTTTAACAAAGCGTATTGCAAGTTTACAAATCCACATTGAACGAGTCATTACCCGTGTAGGTGAATTTAAAATGTTATGCCCTCATTCGTGTATAAATAGTGACTTAGGGCCTAATTCTAATCCATCGGTGCAAGCGGTCGCAAGTCAAGTTGCAACGAAAAAACGAAGCATCGCCGCGCAGCGAGGCGCAACTACGTAATTTCGAATTCTAATTCATTTGAATTGCGCGCGTTTGCGCCGAATAGTTGCGACTGTCGCTCGGCGGTCGCAAACGACCGTCGCAACTTTGACAGTTGGAATTGTTAAGTTTACTGTGCGCTTGTAATTTGCAAATTCAAACTCACGATGGCCCAAGGTAGTGCTTATGCCGTGCTTTTTAACTTGAGTAGTAGCAGTGATGACAGTGACGAAGAAAATCAACGTGCTATGCAGTGATGTAGTGGCAAACCTGCCAGTGGGGGAACGCTAGACTTCTGAGGGGCATGGAATGTCCCCCAGGATAGGGGGGTCCGGGGGTCCTCTTCCGGAAATTTTTTAAAAGTATAGGTGCAAAAATATGCATGTTGATGTTTTCTGGTGCAATTTTTTGGTATTACGATGTTGCCAGTTTCGTCGCCTTAATATATAAATATCAAGCCTACAACTTTCTAATTCAAACTGTTTTGAATACTTTGCATATTCATAGCAAGTAGCAAGTCATGTTTGACGGGATATTTCTAAATAATAACATATACCACTAGTCTATATTTAAATGACACTGGAATTAATAATTATCAAATTGTTTGTGCTAATAAGTAAATGCCATAAATTCGTTCTTTATTTTTTAAAACTTAACAAAAAACCAGTGGGGGAACGCCGTTCCCCCGCGTTCCCCCTCGACTACACCCCTGGTGCTATGTTTAATTTGGACAGTGTGACTGATTTACAATTATACCAAAGAACACGTCTTAACAGGGAGCTCTTTGTGTACATTACAAATCTTCTTCGACCTGCACTTGGTAGAAATTCTAGAGGTGGAAGACGGACTTCATTACCACTTGAACAGCAAGTGTATATGGCACTACAGTTTTATGCTAGCGGTGGGTTTCAGTGGTTAGTCGGAAGCAGTTCACAGATGTCCCAAGCTGCAGCCAGTCGTGCAATTACTGCAGTAAATGCTGCCATTGTTAATCTTGCACCACTTTTTATTAAGTTTCCCACTCCGCAAGAATATAATGACACGAAGCAGCAATTTTACAGCATCGGAGAAACCTCACAATTTAATGTTGGTTTTCCTAACGTATTGGGTGCCATCGATTGCACACATGTGCCATTAAAAGCTCCTTCTGTGAATTCAGAGCAATATATCAACAGGCACTTTGTACACAGCATTAATGTGCAACTAGTTTGTGGGCCAGACCTGATGATCTACAACGTGTTTGCTGAATATGCTGGCGGCAACCACGATTCCTACATTTGGAGAAATAGTACTCTTCGAACGAAGTTAGAGGATGGTGATTTTGTCGAGGGATGGCTAGTTGGTGAGTAATGTTTTACTATTCTAATGTACAAATTATATTTTATTTGTGTATATTTACTTCAAGAATTTTTAATTTTAACATCTGATTTATATCAAATATTATTATTATTGAAATTAGGACAGGCAGCAACAAGCTGATGTGTATTGTAAATTTATAAACTGATGTTAATCTCTCTTATTTTACTTAGGTGATTCTGGTTATCCACAAGAGCCCTGGTTAATGACCCCCGTAAACAATGCGAACACTCCAGCCGAGTATCTATATAATGCAGTACACATTTTAACAAGAAACCCAGTAGAACGGTGTAATGGAGTACTGAAGAGTAGATTTCGCTGTCTGGCATCAACACTTGAATATACCCCAGCCAAAGTATGCATCATCGTCACTGCTTGTTGTGTGCTCCATAATATATGTATAGCACATCGTTTGGAGGTGGACGACTTACAGATGGATGTACCTGATCAAGCTCTTCCCAATCCTCAACAAAATCATATGCCTCACTATGAAAACCAGCGTACAGATCTGATACAGGGACATTTTACCGCACCAAATGTTTCTTAATTATCGTGAAAAGGAAAAACATTTCATTAACAGTGTGTCCACAGTCCTAAACATAGTTTTGCTACAACACAGTTTATAAAATTACAGCAAGAACCTTCAGTTGGTTTTACTTGATATTCTGCACCAAGTAGGAGCCTACCATTTTATGTTTAATCTTTGCGCAGATTATAAATTATGCAAATATTTTTTTTTCGTCTATTTTATTCAAATGTAATTATTTTTTGTATTCCTTCTATTACGATATTTAAAATTCAGGATTTTAAAATAGTTGGCAGTATTTTTGATTTCTTCTTAGATAATTTCTATTACATATTTTCTTCAAATGTTGTACAAGGGTTACTTGCATTAAATTCCTTTCTTTAGTTGTAGCAAATTAAATACACTAATACTGTGGATATTGTATCACTGTTGCTTTGCTTTACTTATATTCATAAATAAGCACTGGTTGATATAGAGATTATATCTGTTACGCTTTTTATTTGTCCCTGCGGGTTATTATTACTTATTAGTATAAATATTTTTTATTAATTTTAATATTTTTGCCTAATATAATCATTTTATGTGTAAATATTAGCAATAATTTAATGTTAGACTTGGGTTTCTTTAGTTGAAAGTTAATTGATGTTGGTAAATGATAATAAATAAGTGTATATCTGTTACGCTTTTTCTTAGTCACTGTCATTGCTGTAACTATTTAGTAATAAACAGTTTTGTTAATTTTTTTTGCCATTCTAATATAATCCTTTTAGTGTAATTTTTAACAATAATTTAATGTTGCACTTGATTACTTTAGTTAGAATTAGCTGGTGTTGCTAATTAATAATAAGAAGTTTAAACACATGTATATATTTATTTTAAAAAAATATGAATAACTAATTAACTAAGTATTATTTTATAAATAAAATTTAATGTTTTTCATTCTGAAAATACTCATACATTTCCAACTTCCTTTTTTTTAATTGTACTCTTCAGCCAATAAACTTTTAATTTCTACAAAATTTCTGTATGTTTTGTGCGTCTATGTTGGTTTGATGTAATGCTTGTAATGCCTTTTCTTCATGCCAAGTTTTCGCTTCTTTGTTTTTGAGTGTGTTGGAGCATGAGTGAGTGATGAAGTATTTATTGTGGTGTTGGTGATGATGGCTATTTGTGTATCGGTGCTTGGGATGGAATCGGTAATTTGAATGTGGTCTGAATCGTTTTGTGTATTTGTGGTGGAGACTAATGATGAAGTGGAAGGTTGTGGGTCACTGTGTAATGCTGAGTGTGGACTGATATGGATGTGTGGTGGCGAAATGAATGCTTCAGGATCTTCAGGAATAGCGGGTGGGGATGGTAAAATTATGGAAACTAGAAAAGGTAAAAAAATAATAGGAAATAGCCGATAATGGATTTTTGTACATACTAGGGCGAAGTGTGTCAATTCCTCCTTTAATTCCACTGACACTATCTTCTCCTATGAATGACAAAACTACTTCTTCGGTTGCGGTAAGGTCAACTTCATCAACTTGACCTCCTCCAGTTTTTCTCACTTCTTTCTTAAGCGCATTTACTTCTGTTTGCTTCGACTTTTTAAATCTTTAAACTTTTTTTTAATCTGAAAATTTTAATTGAATTTAATGAATTGATATTTCTATTATTTTGCAGTGAACTTGTATGTTAATCACTGATTTTCTCCGTACTTATGTAAAATGATTTCATATATACTAGGTAGGTACCTACTTCTTCTAGTGTTCTTCTCACAGGAGTAACCGAATTTATCGCCTGCAATACAGTTTCCCAAGCTCGGTCCCTGTGAAACTGTGTGTAATTAGGTCCCTTTAATATGCCTTTTTTCTATTTCTTGTACCAAAATCGCAATTTCGTCGCTAGTGAAATTTTTAGCCCGTGGTTTCTCATTTTTCTTTGTAATACTTAAATAATACTAAAATTAAGTGCCGTATTTAAATAACATACCAATATATTTAACTTACGTATTCATTTTCGTTAACAAATATTAATTTAAATTTTACCTATACGTAAAAATTCAATTAAAACTGACGTTTGCCGCTTTGTGCTGGTTGTCTGATATTAGCAACAGTCGCAACTTTGCGCGGCACTTGCGATTCGAATGCGCCGGTAATTAGAATTCAAAAACAAATCGGTCGCAAAGGCTGCGCAAAATGACGTGTCGCAAGTCCGGCGCAGCGCAACTTTGCGTCGGTGAATTAGAATCGGGCCCTTAGTACAGAAAACGGACAATATTATTGTGATAGCGTGCGGCATAATAAATGTATGAAGTCCAATTATTAATCAATAAATATGTTTGTACTACATAATTATTTTATACTGTAATATTTAAGTTGGATTATTCTATAATAAATAGTAAAATTTTAATTGTATTAATAAGTTTTAATTTAAAATGCATAGAGCCTTACATGGTAGGTGAAAAAAGGTTGCTGGTAATACATACATACGTACATATATAAACAGTATTTCTATAACGCCATGTCTGGAACCACGCTACCGTGGAGGGATACGAAAATAATTCCTCCACGTCGAGTGCGTCACAACTGATATGACGTCAACTTCTTTCAGGTGAGAGGTATGTAAACAACCAATATCTATTTCGAACACGGGAAATGCACCGGCGCCGGCGAAGAATTATCTACTTTTGTATCAGCATATGAAAAACAAGAAAAACAAGTTTTGGAAACGATCTAGCAGAACGTTAAAAAATGTGAGTCCAAAGAAACACTTCAATTATCGCATTAAATTCTATGAAATTCATTACTATTGTATACATGGTGGTAAAAAATGTAATACCCAAGGAAAGAGATTAAAGCGAGTCAGGAAATGCTGTCAATTTTTTTAACATAAATCTTTGTCATGTACCTTTACTTTGTAGTACTCATAGAATGAATTGTCCCGCCAATATCAAATTAAAGGCAAGCTCGGATGGACACGGTCTTGAAATTCGTTCGTTTATAGATAACCATCAGTGTCATGAATCAACAAAGATAAAAATATATAATATTAAAATATATAATATTAAAATATGTATTCAAAACTAATCAGATATATCTCATAGGATTTTTATGAGCATCTACGCCAAAACGCATATTAACTAATGCTGAGAAAAATTGGGATAAAACACGAAAAAATTACCAAATAAAATTTTTCAAGATAGAGGTAAGAAACCAATGCTAAAGGATTTAAGCAACATTGATCACACATTAAGAAGGAAAGATGATGAATATTTGCCTATAGTAGTACAGTTTATTGAGAAAGAGTGCAAAGGAACTGTGTCAATACTAGAAGAAAATACAATTTTTAAAGGCTTGTTCATTTCTACAACTGCAATGCAAAAAAATATAGAATTGTGGCCTGAATTTGTAGCTTTTGACGGGACATATAAATTACTCAAGAATTGTTGTACTGTATATATTTTTTTTGCTCGAGGATTCAAATGGAGAAGGCAGAATAGTAATAGTAATATGGTCTGTAGAAGATAAAGACACTATAACTGGTTAATTCAGTCTTTTAACATTTTAAACCCAAAATGGATAAACACTAAACGCATAATGACCGACAAAGATCTACTTGAGAGAGAAGTTTTGAAAAGAAAATTTTTACGTGCTTCTACCTACCTATATCTGCTTATTTCATACTATGAAGACTTTTAGAAGAGAAATATCGTGTGAAAAACTTGGCATATTAAAAGGAAATCGAAATTTAACTTTAGAATTAATTGTAAAATTAATATACAGTAAAACATAGGATGACTATAACGACATAGGACGTACATATATGCAGAGTTTTCTCGATGTGTTTCGGAAAGTGTTCTGTCATACTACAATAGATACGGACATACCATTAGAAGCAAATGGGTACCTAAATACATGAATAATAATTTCAAAAACTCTACTCTCGACAGATTGGAATCTATTAACAATAAGATAAAGCAAGTGGTCCAAAAACATAGCTCACTCCTGCAATTTATAAAAGCATGTTTGTTAATTCGATAGAACTACACCAAAAGAAGTAGTATTAACATCAACTGTCATAAGGTACAGTGTAGAAAACGGTAGCCCTGAGGATCAGCATTCAAAACTTCTTACAAACTATAGTTTTCGATATCCCACTATCTTATCCGATGTATCTGAAAACACATGTTTTGTGAAAACAAGTCGGGGTAACCTAATAGTGAGTACAACGGAATGTAAATGCATGGATGGACGTCAATGGGTCTACCATGCCGTCACATTTTTGCTGTGAGGCAACAAAGTAACTTGAATCTCTTTGATAAAGATTTGTGCAACAAAAGGTGGACCAAAAGTTTCTCTATTGCAAATTCAACACGGAATCAGTGTGATA
This sequence comes from Agriotes lineatus, assembly GCA_940337035.1. Taxonomy (NCBI): domain Eukaryota; kingdom Metazoa; phylum Arthropoda; class Insecta; order Coleoptera; family Elateridae; genus Agriotes; species Agriotes lineatus. The sequence goes on from CALNHX010000791.1 coordinate 108,989, forward strand.
CCGTAGAATCAAAACATATTCACCGACATACATTACTAGCGAAAATAAACAGCGGTTTCTATAACTTACTGAGAAAATAAAAAGGGCAATTGCTATTACAGGTGAACTGACAAATTTCGCTACTTATACAGGAAATACTCAATTCGATTACATAATTTTAAGAAAAATAGTGGCCATATGGCGAGATGGAAAAGAAGTAACGGTAGGGAAAGTCGGCGTAGTTACTACTACAAACACAAAGAGAATGGGCGCAAACGAAAACTCTAATCACGAAAATGTTGACTTTGATATTGGGAATATGCCATGACAATTATTTATCCGCACTTGCTTCTGTTTCTGTAGTTAGTCCATTGTGATAGTGGTAATACCACATAAACATATATCAGAAATCGTTATGCCTTCGGCAATTAAAAAGAGAAGTCGACCATCTGGGTCAGATCTGACCGTCATTGGGTTAAAAAGAAAAGGGGCAACTTACATCCAATGCCATTTGAAAACAAAAGTTATACTGAGAAAATTGCTTTTCTTCTGAAACTACTAACTAAAAATGACGACATTGTACATTCCGCTCTACATCAAGAATATTTAATTTCGGAAAATGACAAAAATCACGAGCCATGTTTGATGTCAGGTAGATTTAACCTATGTGCAACAATTTTTCGAGAAAAAATGTTTTCAAACACTACAGCCAAAATGTACTGAAGAACGAAAAACTCCGCGTGAATGTGGTAATTGGAAGAAAAATGTAGATCCACCTATTAATGTAATACAATGTAGTGCGTGCCTCTTGTGGTCTGATTTTACCTGTGTCGGATTAAGTAGAAAACCCACGAATAAATTCTGGTTTTGTAGAAGTTGTTGTAGTACATGTTAGTTGAGGATTATTATTATAAACAAGTATTATTGTAACATTTTGAGTTACCAAATATACTAATGCATCTCTATTTTACGTTACTGTTGTAATAACATCTATGAAGCACATAAATTACGTGAATGGTGTGCCATTTGTACCTCTCACGCGAAAGAAATTGACGTCATATCATTTGTGACGCACTCGACGTGGAGGAATTCTTTTCGTATCGCTCCACGGTAGCGTGGTTCTAGAGACAGCATTTCTATAAATATGAGCACATACCAAAACTAGAAAAACAACACAGTAAAATAGAACTTGATTTTATTACAATACAATAAGATTGAACAGGGCTTAAATAAAGTAAAATTAATAGTACTATGTGTACTATACAAGGCCGTTGCACAGCAAAGGGTACACATTGTCCTTCCAAAAAGATACTGCTGAGGCAGTTATATCTGTGACGAACATTTCATTCAAGTCCATGAACATAATATTGATATTTTTGTTTCAAAATCAGGACTTGCTACATAGAATAGAAAGTCGCGACTTTCACTCTGATGATGCAAGCTGCAAGGTCTTGCGAAACGTTAGTGAATATGGATGCACAAACAGCAAAACGGCCAAATCTGCCTAAGTATCCTCGTTCTCAAGATACTCAAACAACACGAGCCACCAAAGAGCATGGCCATCGCGCGGGTTTTTGCTCGACTTCACAAGGTGCAAGGCACATTAAGCCAGAAAATGCTGGGTGTTCATATACAAATACTACGCGGTCTAAGCCGAAATTCTATGCTAAGGAGAATAATTCGAGTAACCGCGAAAGCCTCAAACAGCCTATTTTACTTTTTCAACAGCCTAAAATCCGCGCCTTAATAATCACATGCCGCCATACAGTCAATTCTAGTGGAATCTACAGCTCACGATATATACTTTTAATATTCGTTACATTCATATTACGAATTGGTGCGATATAATTTATTTTAATTTTTTTTTCAGATGAACTTCCAATTATCACAAGAAAACAGTTATTCGAGTTGTCGCGAACAACTCCAAAGGACGATCGTATAAATGAACTAATTAATTTTGTGTTGACTAAATTTAGTATAAATAGTGTTAATACAGTGTTAAGGAAACAATTAAAGAATTTTATCAAAAACATCAGTGAAAATTTTCGCAGAAAATGGGTGGCTAAATATCGACGCGAGGACATATTTATAAACGTCACTACGGAAGCTGCTTAGAGCAGACCATTGAGTTACCAACTAATTTAAAAACTTTGTTTTCTGCTAATAAAACTCTCAAGATAACTCGAAAGTCAGGGCGCCCACCCAGACTTTCCTTGCTCCAGTGATCGGAGTAAACGAAGAAAAATGCAATATCTTTGGATAATGAAGAATTGGCTTTCGTAGCAGGTGTTAGTGCCCGCGATTCTGGGAAAAATACGCTGCTAATATTATTCAAGAGGTAGCAACAGTGGCGTACGAAACGGGGGGGCCAGTGGGGGCCGGTCCCCCCCTGACAACTGAGACAGGGGGCCCGGCCCCCCCTGATATCTGAAGCAGGAGGCCCAGCACTCCCCGTTAATAAGTCATTTAACACGTTTGAGTTAGGGGGAATAATTTTTTTGTTGATTGTTTTTACTATTTCTATAATATTTATGGAAAACGTAAATCTTAAAACTAGTGTTACACCCTTGTTTAAAATCAGAATAGAAATATTTGCATTTTTTATTGGTCACTCGAACTTTTAAAAATCGCTGCGGCGGCCAAAGAGCTAACGAAATTATAATTTTTTTTTAAAGCGCTCGAGCCCAGTACCACTATCTGTTCTAAGAATACAAAAATAAATATCTTTAACGCCTTTATGTAACTTAGCGCCTGACAACCGACTTCCGCCCAAAGAATATGCACCAGGTCATAAATTATGACGTTACGTAAAATCTCCGGTGTCGAGTGGCAGTAGGTGCACTTTAAAAATGACAAATTAGTATTGGTTAGCTATCTGACCGTCGCGATACCCTCTACATTACCAGCATGCGTAGTATGTACAGGACATATGCGTCTGGTAACGCACCACGTGAAAAGTTTTCTTCCTGTGCGAAACCGGACAGATGTAACTGGTGGCGTTTGTGGTGTGTTTATGGTGTGTTCTTGCAAATATTTTTTGTTTATTTGTTTATTATGGCCTCACGACGCCAAAAAATATTTGATTTATTGAAGCAACGCCAAAGTATTGATATATCAAGTGAATCTATACAAGTACAGGTAAATTTTAAGATTTCGTTGTTGAACATAACCTATAATAATGTGTCATGTCATGACCGAAATAATAAATGATTTCGCCGCCTTGAAAGCTGGACGAATTCATTTGTAAATTAAGAATACCTAACATATTTTTTATGAATATAACAATATTTTGTTTATGTTAGCATTGCTGTATTACCTTGAAATTGAAGACAAGGCCCTGCGTTTGAGAACAGACGTTCACGTAATACGCCGTAAAATACGCAATACGTTCCGCCATGTTCAAGAAACAAAGCAGTTTAAGCAATTGGCTGGCAGGAAAATCTGCTACCGGTAAGTAGTAGTTTGCAATATTATGTATTTGACTATTTGTATTATATCATTACCAGTATTGAGAATTACTGGATCAGCAGTATAGTATTCAGTAACAGTAATGAATGATAGTGTAAAGTGTCGATTGTTTGCGAGTACCCTTAGTAATGTAATTGAGTAAAAATAATCACAATGTGTAGGTACATACATAGTTGTTATGCGGTATAAAGCAATGTCTCACTTGCTAGTAAGTAGTAAGACTAATCAAGTGCCTACCTACGTACGTAAACCTGTAAACTTTTACAATTTATTAACATAATTATTAATTAACAACAAAAAGTCAAAAATTACCAAATTTAAGCAGACTGTAAATTTTTTTTTTCCTATTTAATTTAGATAGTATCCGAGTGGAGGCAGTGGAGCAGTCCACCCAGCTGACCCAGTCTGACATCACTCCTAACAATTATGCACAAGAACATGTTGAATCAACCGATAGCGACAATAGCGTAAACAAGATAGTTGAAATTGAAACTAACAAAAATATACCATCCACTTTAAGAAACTTAAATCATTCTTTAATCATTGTGTCACAATATCGTCCTATAAAAGCATCCGCAACGCAAACTGTTTTTTCAAAATATAAAAAACTTAACCATACTCGCAGCTGCAAACCGGAATGGTTTAAATTGTACCCATGGCTTAATTTTGATGAGTCGTCTGCTTCTGTGTTCTGTTTTTCCTGCTGTAAAGCAATTGAATTAAAATTGTCAGAATGTCCATCTAAGGAAATAACATTTTTTATAAAAGGATTTTCCAACTGGAAAAAGGCAAAACTAAGGTTCCAGTCACATGAGAAATCAGGATTTCATAGAGAATTATCGTATAAATTAACACACCGAACTGTAGGCACAACAGTAACTGCTCAAATCAGCAAGCAGGTTTTACAGGAACAAACCAAATCTAGGGAAGCATTACAGTTAATTATTAGTTCGATTAGATATTTAGCTAGAAGTGGGCAAGCATTAAGGGGGTATGAAGAAAGCGAACACAATAATCACAGCAATCTTATGCTGCTCTTAGAAGAACGTGCGAATAATTCAACTTATTTAATGGAATGGCTTAAAAGAAGAGAAAACTGGACTAGTCCGAACATACAAAATGAAATTTTACAGTTACTAGCTCACAACTTACAGCGTACATTGGTTTCTGATATCAATAGTTCCAATTTTTTTTCTATCATTGCTGATGGTACTACGGACGTTTCCGGACAAGAACAGTTTACACTGTGTGTAAGATACGTAAAGAACTTTGATATACACGAAGTATTTTTGGGCATGTATAATGCTCCTGATTCTACCGAGGAAACGTTGGCGAAAGTCATTAAAGATATTCTTATACGATTAAGCATTGATATAAATCAAATGCGAGGATAGTGTTTTGATGGAGCAGCGAATATGACAGGTCGGATCAAGGGTGTTAAAGCAATTTTAGAAAATGACTACCCAGCTTCGGTTCATGTTCATTGCTCTAATAATTCTTTAGATTTAGCTCTTCAGGAGACATCAAGGCAGTGTGAATTAATGAATTTGGCATTGGTAATTGTTAAAGACATATCTAATATAATTCTCGAAAGCAGCAAACGGAAAACTATTTATAAAAACGTTGTTCTTCCGTGTATGCAAGCTGATGATGGTGGTACTAATATATTAAACAAGCCAAATAATCTAATCCCGCTATGTCCGACACGATGGTCAGTTAGAGTCAAAGCTATTACACGTTTTTTGGAGAATTATCAGCAAGTGCGCGAAACACTACACACGCTTTTAAACGAGAAAGGTGCTATTAGAGACGACGTTAAACCGAAGCTTCGTGGATATTCGAAAAAAATAGACAATTTTGACACGATATTTGCACTAATTGCGGCCATAGAGGTATATGGTCCTTGCGAGCAATTTTCTAAAATCTTACAATCGCCTTCGTTTAGTGCTGTTTGTGTTAAAAAATCGGTTACATTATTACTGAATGTCCTAAAGAACTTAAGAACTGAAAACGGGTTTTTAGGTGTACTTAGAAAAACCGAAAATAAGGCAGATCTTCTTAACATCAAACGATTTTCGCACAGTGCCCATCGCGTTATTAGACCCCCAAAACGTTTAGAACATCATACAGATATTAATAAAAATCATACTTCGAAATATTAGATTTAATTACCAACGAAATAGAAAGGCGTTTTGAACAACCTGGATTTTCTATACTAGTTAAGCTAGAGGAAGTTATTTTGAATAGTGTTAGAGCACCTCAAACATTAGAGAACACTGAAATACTCGAAGAAAGATTGGGAGTGTTTAAGTCGGACTTTAATGTACCCTATTTACAGACGCAATTAAAAATGCTATCGACCGTGGTCAGATTCACGACTGGTGAACAGACTTTATCCGGAATCATAGATTGTTTAAAATCGCAACCTGAAATGGTACAATTAATGTTAAGCGAAGTCGTTAAAATGTTATTAATTATTTTGACAGTTCCAGCTTCTGTTGCTTCCGGAGAAAGATCTTTTAGCGCTTTGAGACGTGTAAAAACTTACCTCAGAAGTACAATGACACAACAAAGACTGACCCACCTTCTTCTTTTAAATGTACATAAAGATAAAGCTGGAGCAATCAATTTAAACGACGTTATGACAGAATTCATATCCAGGACGGCAGAAAGAAAGGCCAGATTTGGTCATTAGCCACTTATAGACGTAGAACATATTTTAGTTTGTATTTGAAATTATATGTATTTTAGTTTAGAATTTTACTTTACTTTTATAATATTGTTAATGAGTTAATAAAATTAGTATTTTACATCAACATTATTAATAGCATTTTGCATTTAGCATTTCAACTAATGACTTTGATTAATTCACAAAAACAATTGAATGTTTTGCATTTCAACTTCTAATGTTTACCACTGACAGTTCATAAATTTGACATTTGAACTAATTTTGTTCTATTTCATTTAATCATAGACATGCTTTTAAATTCCAAAGCTCGCTAGACCTGATATTTATTTGCGCATGTTACAATAAAAGTAGGTACCTATCCGAAATCAAATATTAAATAATTACAGTAGTTCTGTAAAAACTATGAGTCTTTTCATAGAATAGCCAATATGATGCGGAAAATTATGTATCTTCTCTGAGACCGCCTTTAAACAAGGGTGTACTCGGCGGTTTGTGGTACAAATTGTTTACCTAATTTTCGCCCCCCCCCCCCCCTAGAATAAATTACTTCCTACGCCACTCTCCATTTGACTCTAAAAATTGCGTATGGCCGAATTATATGATTTTCATTAAACAGTTGAAAACTACAATAAAAAATCTTTCCAATCATGTGCCAATTTCGGTATTTTGTTTAAAAGTAGCTTTAAAATTAAAAAAAACCCAAAACATAATTCAAAAGTTCAAGTTTTATTAAAAAACATACATACAACAAAGTGTGACAGTCCAAATATGACCTCAGTTTTTCTCCAGCACGTAGGGATTTTCCGCAAAATGAAAAAGAAAGTTATGCAAAACCCGCAGTACATATAGGTAAAAATGAATTTTGAAATTAAAAAAAAATATATTACTAGTGGTTTATTTACATTTTTAAATACAATTTGATAAAAATAATATGTAGTATATACAATAAGGATTTATAATTCTTTATAATATCTACATCTTTTTCCCCCAAAACTCCGTTTTGAGCTTTTCCGTTTGTGTGGGATGTCTGGAAGTTCTCTATGAAGCATCCAACAGTAGTCTCCCACCATATTCACATCCCATCGTCCTTGGTACCTCCGTTCCATTTCTTTGATGTCTTGGTGGAACCTCTCGCCCTGCTCTTCACTTACGGCACTAAGGTTTTCTGGGGAATAACTCAAATGGGAGTTTCAAGCTCATGGAGCACCCCAAGGTTTTAAAACATTTCAACATTTTATTTACAATTTCTTCATAATCCGGGTCCTTATTGTTCCCCAAAAACTTAGTCACAACTTCTTTAAATGATATCCACGCCTCTTTCTCAGTTTTTTTCATCACCTTTTCAAACTGATTGTCTTTCATTAGTTTCCGAATGTCCGGGCCAACAAAAACACCCTCCTTTAACTTTTCCTCAGACAGTCCCGGGAATTTCTTTTCAAGGTATTTGAACGTTTCGCCATCTTTTGGCAATGCCTTGCCAAACTGCTTCATCAGTCCAAGCTTGATATGAAGTGGGGGTAAAAGCACTTTTTTGGGATCAACCAAAGACTCAAAGTGAACATTTTTTTCTCCAACCTTCAAAGTTCTCGTTGGCCACACTTTTTGGCTCCAGTGCTGTGCTTTTGCCCGGCTATCCCACTCACATAGGAAACAGGGGAATTTCGTATAGCCACATTGTTGTCCAAGCACCATAGAGATGACTTTGAGATCACCACAGATAGGCCATCCAAACTCCTTATATTTCAATTTATCAAGGATAAAAGCCATGTTGTCATACTTTTCTTTTAGATGCACAGAGTGCCCCACGGGTACAGAAGCGTATTTATTGCCGTTGTGTAGCAAAACTGCTTTTAAACTTCTTTTTGACGAGTCAATAAAAAGCCTCCATTCATCTGACACATGTTGAATGTTAAACATTGACATCAACTTGGGAACATCAGAACAATATACAAGTTCGCCATCTTGAGAAAAATTTGACTCAAATTGTTTTTCTCTGCTTCTGTACCAAGAGAATGAAGTTCCAGATCTCAACAAGTTCTTTTCTTGAAGTCTAGAGCCCAGTAATTCAGCAGACTCTTTAGAAAGCCCTAAATCACGAACGAGGTCGTTTAATTCTTCGTGAAAACTGTTGGGGTCCACAGTCTTCGACTTGAAACTCATCATCCAACTGCTCTGACTCGCTCTCTGATGACTCTGGCAAATCGTCAAAATTGTGTGGGGGCACTGGTACTGGAATACCGGGTCCATGAGGCACAGGCCGAAGTGCAGATTGCATGTTTGGGTAACATATATCTTTTTTATTTTTGGCATTGTACCCTTGTATGTTGCAAGCACAAAAGTAGCAGTCATCGCCGTGGTTTCTCGGCTCTCTCCAAATCATAGGCACCCCAAAACGAAAAGATTTCACCTTTCCTTTAGACCACATGCGAAGTCCTTCAACACAGCCTGAACACACTCCATGAGGGGCCCAAGATTTTTCTTGATCTCCGATCTTCACACCAAAATAGGCAAAGTACACTTTTTTAATAAACTCCGTAATACTTCGAGATTGTTTTTTTAATACAAGTTCGCCACAAATGTAACAGAAACTATCAGGATTATTAACACAAGCTCTTGAAGACATTTTGAAAGACACTTTAAGAATATTTAAATTGAAATGAACAAATCGAAGGACTACGAGGGGTATATATAGGGCAATGGGAAAATCCAGGTTTCATTTGTCAATAATGTTCACCACAATTACGCTAATTACCAGAAAGAATTTCTCCTATTTATTTATGTACTTTTAATAACAAAAACATTTATTACTAAAGACCGGATTCTAAGCACGTTTGCTTACGTTCAATTTTAAAAGCAGCAACAAACTGTTTTGAAATCTTCACAAATCTCATAAAAAGAAGCAATTTGAGTCATATTTGTTCCTGCTTTTTTTGCTTATTTGCTGTTACCAATGCTTAATTTTCAATTTAGTGTTTATTTCGGACTTATTTTTGGGTCACTTGAATTTTCTAAACAAACTGTTTGAAAATAGGTAGTTTTTCATGAACTAACACTTTAATTACCTAATGCCGTTAAATTAATATGCTACACAACTACATGACTGCTGCATTTTGCAATTTTGCATTAATGCATTGCCTTGAAACTGTATCGTATCGCGGAGGCGATAAGGATGCAGTTTCCATTAGTTAATAAATTAATAAGTAAACGTAAAAAATATTTATCAACGCTCCCTTGCGAGTAAAGATGTTTAAAGAGAAATTGCGAAATGTTTCGCTGCCCACAGAACCTATTTTGACTAGATGGGGAACTTGGCTAGACGGTAATAATTTGAACTTTAAACAATTAGTTTGTGAGTATCCAGAAAACACAAGTAAATCAATACAAAACTGCCGAAATGTTCTTAAGCAACATGAACTACAAAATCATTTGGCATATATTAAAAGTAATTTTCATTTTTTAAGCGAAACCATGAAATCGCTGGAGAATCAACAAATTCCGGTGTTTGGATGAATTAAAATTATTTAGAATTTTAAGAATTCTATTTATGATGTTCCAGAACCCATTGGAGAGTTAATTAAAACAAAAATGAAACAGATTTTTTCAAAGAATACGGGATACCAAGAACTACAAAAAAATGTCTTCTATTTTGAGTGGTGAAAATGTTCCTGATTTTAACATGGATCCCGCTAATATAGCTGCATTTAAATACGCACCTATTACTAGTGTGGACGTAGAGAGAAGTTTTTTGACATACAAGCACTTAAACGATCGAAGACACAATTTAACAATGAAACATTTGGAACAATATTTAATTGTCAATTCTTTTCGGCATGAATAGAGCTGTTTAATATTTTGATTCCTTTATTTTAAATATCACATTTATTATATTTTTATATCTGAACATAAATTAAGTTGGATTTGTATATTTATTATAAAATAATACGTGTTATCGTATAAAGATTGCCTGTTCATTTCTTCTGATTTTTTTCATGTTGATTTTAGGTTGTATTTTTACTGTAATTATATAAAGTTGCATAAAAATTGCTGTCTATTTTTTTAAATTACTGCTTTTTTGGAGCTTTTTTTGGCATAAATTGAGCTTTTTTTGTAAAATAATGTGCTTTTTTAAGCACTTTTTTTTACTTAAAGGGTACTTATTTATCCGGTTTTTATTTATTACAGTAACATTGGAATCTGAAAACACCGAAGAAAAGCGATAAACCTTAATTGCATACTATTAAGGTAATGGGTTTCCATGATTCATACGCCGACTAATACTGTTAAATATACTAATTTTTATCATATTTCATAGTTTCTAATATAAAACTATGAAGCCGAATAGGAAAAACAACTTTTTTCGGCATATTCATAAATATACGCCTTAAGGTAGGCAATCCCGCAGAAAAATGCATTTTGCGGAAAATGCTTACGTGCTGGGAAAAAACTGAGGGCATTTCCGAACTCAGCGCACCAAAATACATAAGAATCACCCATTATTTTCAAGAAAAAAATTTGGTCGCAGACCTGTGCTATTGGTTATACATGTTCCTAGGAAGAATGATATGTATTTTAAATCTATTAATTTTAGTTATTCTCCACGCTGTACCATCTGTAGTTGGTATGGGAGTTCCCCTTCAGGTAAATTAAAATAATTTTTAAAAGTGTCTCTGACATTAAATGCAACTGCAGACGAGTTGCTCCCTTGCTTTGGTATTGACTGTAGTGTTTCTTTCTGCAATGGAGTGTCGTCCAAATGATGCATTGTGTTACCGTCAATTAAAAAGTTATGAAGGCAACATGTTGCCATTATCACCATATCCACATTTTCGGGAGCTAACTGTATTCTTTGATTATAAATTCGCCATTTTTGTGACAATATTCCAAACGAATTTTCGACTATACGACGAGCTCTTGATAGTCTATAATTAAATACCTTTCTATCAATGGAATCTAATTGTATACCAGGATATGGCCGCAATAGATAAGTTTTTAAAGGAAACGCCTCATCTCCGACTATGACGTATGGAGCTTTTATTTCACTATTGGGAAGAGCATCGTCTTTGGGTATATGCAATTCATCATTATTAAGTGTTTTGCCCATGACACTGTTAGAAAAAATGCCTCCATAGCAACAGCAATAAATTTGTAATCCGTGCCTGTGATCGTCATGAGTACAACTGAAAATTTCTTTTTATAGTTGAAATATAACGAACCACTCGCTTTGGGACATTGTATAGTAACATGTTTGCTATCAATGGCACCAATACAATGAGGAAAATTCCACTCATTTTTGAATCCTGCAGCAGCTTTCCAAATTTCCGTTGTTGGTGCGGGCATTACTATTGGCTTTAAAATATTACTGATCGAGCGACAAACTTGATGAACGATTTGGTGAACAGTCTAGTGGCCTAATCGATAACTAAACGCTATAGTGTTAAAGGAATCACCTGTTGCTAGGTATATATATAATAATAATGGTGAGGCACTAAAACCCCATGAAGGAGCTTGGCCTGCAAGGCGGAAGGTTAGAGCTTCCGTATCCTCGCTCTCACACCCGGCTGTCGCGTGTCAAATTCATGACACGTGGTGATGTGGTGAGCACCACGCATTAGACAACCGCATTATTACCCCTTGTTCTTTCGAACGCAGGTTCCCAATTATTTAAAGCGGCTGGGTAGGCCGCCCGCCAGGCATCGATCTGGGATATGAACTCCAGACTTCCGCGCCGCAGTCCGATGCTCTAACCATCAGAGCCACGCTGGCGCAGTTGCTAGGTATATGTAAATAATAAATTTGTTTGTAGGTGATGTATGCAAAAGAAAATGGAGGAACATTAGGGGTTCCTATCGGAAATTTGTAAAGGAGGCCAAACCCAGAAGTGGAGATGGTGGGAGTTCCAAAGTTAAAACTTACAAATACGCTGATATTCTCCAATTCTTGAAACCTTACTTACAGGATAGAAAGTGAGCAATGATATAGCTCGTTTCACTCTGACTATTGCAGTAGAGAGAACATACCACAATGTTATTTAAAGGCAAACTTCGCCTGCTGCGTTGCCGCTTGTAGACCGCACTAAGGTATACTCAAAGAAATTTTAAATTTTTGTGTAAGCTGCTCTTTTCAAATTGACGCAGAAGCGACAAAAAGGGTTTCCTTCAACAGGGTATTAACAAATAAGCCGACTGCAATACAAAAGGCGGATTTATTATGATTGACGTCTTCGTGTTCAGTTTTAAGCATCTTGCTGGAGAAATATGGCAATACTGTAGCCCTATCCCTGTACACTGCATAGTCAGAGTGAAACGAGCTATAGTAAATTATTAATTTTATCACTTTATTATGCTTAGTTATTTTACATTAATTGCTAAAACATAATCCAATATTCCAATAGCTTTGTACTTATCAAATAACTTCATTAAAAATACCAATAATTTATAACTTGCTCAGAATCGCTGTTTATTGTAAGAGAAAAATATTTTTAACTTTTAGCACCATCACTAATGTCCATGCAAGGCTGGATGAGGAGGTCGATCAATCGCAAGCAGAAGGCGTTGCATCGACTGAAGACAACCTTCATGCGGAAGAGGAATAAAGAAAAGCAGAAGAGGAAAATGAAGTGGAAGAAGTAGTGGCAGCCGAACCTGCCAGGCCCCTTCGGAAAAGGCAACGAAAGGAGGACACATCACTTCTGGCTGCCTACTTCAAAGAGAAGGAAAGAATGAAGAAACAAAAGGAAACTGAAGAATCGGATTCCTTAAAGCATATGTTTGTATCTATGCATCATACTGTCAAAAAATTTCCCTCCACTCTGCAAGCGCAACTGAAAATGCAAATTTTCAATCTAATTGCTTCTGCAGAAATTGACATTTACAGCAGCCAAATTCTACCCCCAGTACATCTTCGTCCCCAATAGCAATCCCTTCGCATACCTCGACTCCTGCATTGTCCCCTCTAACAATTCCTTCATCCTCTATTACTCCTTCAACTGAATACTTAGATTTTATTTACTACCAGTTATAAACATTTATACATTTATATATAAAAAAAAAATTAAAATTATTACCTGAGTTTAAAAAGTTTGTTAGTTTTTATTTTAAAATGCACCTACCTTAAGGTTACAGGAAGCCTTTCTTCAGGAGAAACAGCTTTTTGGAAATTTGTATCGCTTTTTCGTATCTCGTTCTTTATCAAATTTAATAGTTCATTGAATTTATCTACTGACATGCAAAAATATTAAAAAAAATTTTTTTCATCTTTCAGAAGTTCTTTGAATAGCGTGTGGAACTCTCCATCTGAATATCTGGTAGATGGAATGTCATCTCTTCCTATACGTTTTCGTTTTCTGCTAATACCGTTTTCAGCAGCTACTATTAAGAATTCTAATAACTCTTCATCCGAGCTGTCAACTAATAGCTATCACGCCGCTGGAGTCTGTACTGTAACACATCAGCCGCTGAACTACCGCTCTCAATATGAATGCTACTAATTTAAAAACCGCACCGGACCAGCACCGGGCCGCTGCCGCCACTCTGAATCGACCTTAAAGCAGGTAGATGGCAAAGCGAGGGCGTCACATCGAGAAGCTAGAGCGCCGGCCTCGATTAACAAGAAATAAGTCATAACAGGCCGGCCGCGCCTTAATTACAAACGTACCTCGCGAATAAAATCAATCTCAGTTAATAGAGACACACATATAGGCGTGTAATATATCGCTGAACGCGTCTTTTTACCAGGAAGACGATGGACGACCTTAGAAAAACCGCCGCCACTAATTAATGACGTTACAGCACAAAATAGTTAAAACATCGAATTATCTCTTCCTTGACACAAAATCGATATTCGGGAGAAAATCAGGGTGGTGGTTTGCCTTTATAAGAAGGAAACACTGGAAAAAAGACATTCGATTGATCCTTGATCTCGTTTGCCTATCGCTTTTAATCGACCTCTGGTCTTAGAAGTTCACAGAGAATAGTAACCCAGCTTCCGCTCTAACAACGCCACCGTCGTAGCCGTCCGGGATCGCTGCAAGCCCCCGAGCTCTGTAATCGTATTCCTCCAGGACGATCACTGCCGCCGCCATAGCATCCGCCAAGCCGTTTCCTCCAGGACGTTCATTGCCGCCGCCATATTATCCTCCAGGCCGTTTCATCCAGAACGTTCGCTGCCGCCGCCAGAGCATCCTCCAGGCCGTTTCCTCCAGGACGTTCGTTACCGCCGCCGTAGCATCCTCTAGGACGTTCGTTGCCGCCGCCCCGTGTCGCTGTCCGTTTCATCATGCCTAACGAGTAAGTCGCCCGTTATAATACTCGCCAAGGCCTCTACAAGAGGGCCCTCCGAAGAACTGTGTTTTTCTATACACTGTACGACTTTCTATTTGCAGTCACACTTTTATGATTCTGTACTTAATGGTTTGAAGGGTTATCCCCATCATTTCATAATCCAAAACAACGTTTGCTGGGTCAGCTAGTTTAATAATATATTTGTGTTACTACAGGTCAACTTTCAAGTAAGTTGAGAAATCTAAGACGTAATCATACAACTGCCAACCAGCGTCAAAACCAACAGCAAATTTTAGAAGATGGAAAAGGCTACTGGAAAATTAGGCCTTCCACTGGTAAAGAACTGTACCATGTGGAAAGGAATTTGTCATCATGTCCATGCGAATTGAAGTGTTTAGAATGTAAGGCATGCATTCATTCACTCTTCTGTGTTCTTGGCCTGACAAAGCTATTAAATGAAATATGTGTAAACATATACACATTATATGTTTGTATTTAAATCGACAGTCCACTTAGACGTCAGCATTGGTGATACAGGAAGATGAAAAAGAAAGTAATCACAATCTTTTCGTTTTAATTGAACCTAGAAAAGAAGAGCTAGAAATAATTTGGACGTAAATATAACTTATTATCAGTACCAAGTAACTAAAACTTCAAATATAGGTATAACCATCTTTTATTAATTCCAAATCTCAATTTTTAGAGAGATGACGCGTTCTCAACATTTGAAATTGACAAACAAAATCGAAGTTGTCAAATTTACTTTGCAAAGACAATTCACAGAAATTTTGTCAAAAGTTACTAATATGGAAGGGGCCTCAGCTGTTGAGAAGGCTTTATTACCTCTAAAACCCATATTGTCGACATTGGAAAATAAAAACTTGCATTACCTCCCAGAGATTGCCGATAAGCGTAAGAAATGTCCAATAACACCGCAAAGAACTTTTACGTCTACAAAGAAGAAGTTCACTTCCTACAGTAGACGAAAAGGATGCGATTGCAATCAATTTGTTAAAATAAAATTGTGATATTGCGATATTTTAATATTTTTAAAGAAAAGTTTATATACAAGCGATGTTATTTTTACTTGTATAAAGGCAAAGACTTATTACATTTCTCACATGATTAGTTTTTTATTTTAAAGCCAGCAAATGTTTTGAGTTAGGTACCTACTCCTGAAACAATATGATAAATCATGTACTACTTATGTACAGCTGTGGACTAAAAAAATTACAATATTAATTATAAAAAAGGGCTGCCAAATTACAGTAGATTAAATTTAACACGTTGGTATCTTTTTGTATTTCTAATTTCTTGTATATGTGCAAGCTATTCTGCTAAAAAAATATTATCATACGTTTACCTAAATGTAAAATTTGACGAAAGCTTCATGGCGAAATAGGCATCTTTTTAATCCACGTTTAGTCCTACATTTAATTTAATGCCAAACTCGATGCCAAATAACAAAAAATAAAGTATTCATTAAAATTTTTTTATTTTATTAGAAGAAAAAGCATTAAGTAATATTAAATTTGGAGATTCTTTTTAAAATTTGCAATTAACGTAAGTATCGAAAATCTCTTAAACTAGTTTCTATTTTTTTGAAAATTTTCAAATAAAACTTCTGTGTCCACTACTAGGTCCCTATTATTAATTTCTGCTTCACTACACTCGAAGAAAACGAGATCATACACGGTTGCTTCAATGCAATTCGTGACTCCACCGGGTGTGACGGCTAGACGCAAGTAATTACTAATCAACTGGGGGTTTCCTCAGTTAGTGGAGACTTTTCAAGGCAAGTCAAACGTTATGTACTTATAGGATATAATCTTAAATCTATTGATATATGATAACAAAATCTACCGGTAATTGTAATATACGTCAGCAGTGTATAATGGCAAACACACAAAGCTTCAGAATGTGTTTAGGAGGATGACAGGGGCGGTTACCGTGAATGAATTTTGAAATACTGTTACGTAATTTAGGTCTTGAAAATCCATAGGATGATTGAAAATCCATAGGATGATAGATATGCAGTGTAACTTTAAGTGCCTCATCAAAAAATTGCATCGACAACATTTGCTTTAACACGCTGTAACCGCGAGTTCGGGGAAGTACCAGTGATATGCAAGGTTAACTTAACGTATAATGAAAGTAAGCATTATATATGAAGGTGACCGTGAAAATGTGGACGATGCATTTGCTTTATCTCTCTCTTATTTCTGACAGGTGGGCATATTCCGCCTAAAATTGAATGCTCTGTTCATATTTTGTAAAACATTTGAAAAATTTCAATTAGGGTATAATTTTTTCCATAACAATATTCGTAGATACCCACTATCTCCCGACATAAATGCCAAGTGTCGCTGCAGTATGATCATTTTATTGGGAATAGGTATTTTGTAATTAGAGGATAAATATAATTTTTATTTATTAAAATGCGATTTATATTTCAAAATAATCGTAGTGAACCTTCTGCAGTTTCTATAAGTATGTCTAATAAAATTTAAAATTATATTTTTTAGAAAATGAAATTGATGAAGAAACGTTTCTACATTTAAGGAGCTGATTCCTAAATTGGGTTTAAGAAAAAAGTTTGATATGATTCAGGAGGCACGCGAGGGCCTCCATTATCAATATTAATTCGATTACGCCCTCGCCACGCAACAAGGATCAGGACGCGGCATTAATTACCAGATCGAAAAAACCCAAAGACGCAGTTTTAACATCTGCATAACAACAGCCGTCCCAAAATTTGCAAGGAGCTACCGCACTACTGCCCAGAGCATAACCGTCATAAACCCATAAAAACAAAGATGGCAGCGCGACAAAAAAAGTGTTCCGGGCAGTAACCCGCTCAGGAACACAGGGAAGCTGGCGTATTATTTAAAAAGGGCCAACATTACGCGAATTGAGGTGTTGGTTTTTTCCTTTTACTTCGACACGAAGTGTACGAAGTATTGAAATTCCCTCATATCGAAAACCACTCTGAGTCAAATATCTCTAAAATTCGAGCCAACCGACTAATGAACCCACTATATCAAATCTCCGCCTCGGCGGTGCGGATCTTTTGGTGAAGATCCCAGCCCACTAGATCAATCCCCGTATTGAGGGGTGCCTAAACGTGCTGTGCGGGGGATGTATGTTCGTATGTGTACACGATTTCGGTCGCCAGGAACGGTCCTGAAGTCTTGGATCGTTTTCATACGATAGGTTCTCCGAAAATGAAGGCAACATCAACTTTTGAGCTATGGTCGTCTGCAAAAAAATTTTTTTTTGTTTTTTTTTGGATAAATAACTGGTTCATAGCATTTCATTGTATTAGCGAAACGGAGTGATGCTGAGTATCGAAGTATTCTTGAAAAGCACGGAAGGGCGCTTTTCTTGGGTGGGAGGTACCGTATATTTTACTATTGTTATAAGGTCAGGGTGAACATAAGCGACGCACGTATGAAATAATGTCAATCCGCCGCCGCCTGCGGTAGAAAGCACTTCTCCAAGTACGCAAATAGCCGAAACAACAGCATCATAAAACTATAAAGTTTACGAAGGTTGCAACGACCAGAGGAACATACAGTTTTAGGAATAAGCAGTTTTGGAAAATAAAACCGAAAGGGCACCAATAAACGCCGACAGATAGTCTGGAATATATCCAGGTCTTAAACTCGCGTTCAAATCAAGGAACAATGAAAACCCATATCCGCGAGGGCTAATTAAATTAAAAACACCGGCCACCGGAGGATGCGAAAAATCCCCTAACCAGTGGGAGCGCGGGGCAGCAATTCCGCGTGCTAAGAAGTCCGCGGATCACAATCGCGCAGCTTCTATTATAGAAATAATTTAACTAATCCTAACTTCGTTAATATGCGGGCGAAACATGTCGAATAAGGACTCAAAATTCGAGTCTTTAGGAGACGAAAACAGTGCACAGGCGTTCGACAAGATAGCACTTCGCGAACGAAAAATCCGCACCGCAGCCAAGCAGCTTGCATTCAAGAAAGGAAATTACAACTCGCAACTTCATTAATAGGCGTGCAAGACCTATCGAATAAAGGCTCAAAATTCAAGTCTTTAGAAAGCGCAACCAATGCAGAGGTTTTTTCCTCTCGCTACGAGATTGATAAGCCCGCAAACGCCGAGGCATCTAAAAGATCAGCGTCACAACCGCGCGGCTATTGTAGAAATAATTTAATTAATCCTAACTTTGTTAATATGCGGGGGAAACATGGCAAGACTAAAAAATTCAAGTTTTTAGAAGACAAAAGCAATGGCCATGTCGGCGACAAGATAGCGCTTCGCGGCGCGGAGATCAAAGCCGCGAATACAATTCGTATCAAATTTGCAAACGTCCCCACTGCCGTTCAGCCAATCGTGAGCGAGGAATCGGCAAACAAAGCCGGCAAGACCTTTATAAACCCCGGGCTTCTTGAAAAAAGCACGGAGTTCCAACCAGCAGTTCAGACAACAGCATCCAGTATCCAGCAGCCACCGCCATCGGTCCAGCCAGCCTGAGTGCTCCAGCTCCAACCACACTTAGTCGCCAGCGGTGCTCGCCGAGCTCCTGGGACTCAGAAAAAGTCGCTAAATCGAACTTAGTCGCCAGTGGTGCTTGCCGAGCTCCTGGGACTTAGCCGAATTCCCCAAGCGAAGCCGGATCCAGCCGCCCGACGCGCCGGCCGCCCCCAACCTCTGCCGTCATCGCCTGCCGAGTCACCGCCTCCTAGCAACGCCCCGGACCCCGACCCACAGCTCGGAGAACCGCGGAGCCCCCCCCCCCCCGAGAGCTGTCACCGCCTCCATGGAGTAAGGACGTTCCTTCCTCCCCGTATCACAAGACGCCGCCTCCAGCCGGCCTCTCCGAGGACGCCACCCCCCCCACGCACTAATCAGTCTCATATTTTTTTACAGACTTCAGGAGACCTTCCAGCGCCTGTTCGGCCCCTCACCTACCCCCGACCCCGAGTCGCCCTTGGCCATCAAGGCACGCCGGTGTCTACAGGTGCTGCCGCCCTCGGGATCGCCCACCGCCGCCGCCAACCGCGCGGACATCGCATCCCCGCAGCATTGCCCACGGACAACGGAGCTCCGAAACACACCCACGGGACGAGAAGCCCTGTACGCCCAGACCCCGCCCGGACCCCGCCGCCCGCACCGCCGCCAGCGCCAGGTCCTCCGCCGCCCCCGGAAGTGGAATGTGGAGTTGGAGCTGCACCTAAGCGCCGAGGAGACACGGGAACTGCAGTCCTTGTGGGACGCATACTGCGCCACCGCCGAGCCGAGTCGCCGCCCCCAGCTCCCCACCGTAGCCCTGCCGGCCCGAAGCGAGGTCCAGGGTACACCCCACTACCGCAGGAGGGACCCGCGGCAGACCAAGGAGCTCCGCGACCGCCCCCGGCCGCCCCTCCGCTCCTCTAGGGCGCGCATACCGTCCAGCCACCGCCGACGCCATCGCCCAGGCGCCCCAACCCGCAGCCATCCGGCGCGACGCCGCACACCGAGCCCCCAGCGCCGCCTCCAGCGCCAGGACCTGCGCCGCCTCCAGCGCCAGGACTCCGCCGCCCCCGGCACGCACGCCCCTCCCCACGAAAGGAAGAGCCCCGGGACAAAACACGACGACCCCACGCCACCAGAACCTTCGAGGCGTCATCAACTAAATAGCCCATTTTTGTATATATGTGCGAAAAATAAAAAAAACCTGTGTAAATATAATTTTTTTGTTTTCTCTCTCTTTCTCTCGTGCTCTTGCACTTAGGTCTGCCCCGCCTACCGGGGAGAACACCATTGGCCGACTGAGT
Source organism: Agriotes lineatus (assembly GCA_940337035.1). Lineage (NCBI taxonomy): Eukaryota > Metazoa > Arthropoda > Insecta > Coleoptera > Elateridae > Agriotes > Agriotes lineatus. The sequence continues at coordinate 129,199 of CALNHX010000791.1, forward strand.
TGCCAGGGCCAAATCAACAAGAGTCGCCATTAGTAGGAGTTAGCCCTCGCCCGCCCTCCAACGAGGCCGCGGGACCGAGTCGTGTTAAGTTTTATAGTAAATTATACTGAATCTGTTGAAAAAGGTGTGTACATCTGTATAATTTTTTAATAAAGAGAATAATTTCAAATTAATTTCGTAGGCCATTGAAAACCCAGTTCTCATTGAAGACAACTTAAGTACTTCAACGGCAGGCAGTAGTGCAACGGACGAAGTTGAATATGATTTACCAAGTAATTATTATAACTATTACCAATAATTAATTTTTAATCTACATTTTACAATACTTTGCTTTCAAGTGATCGAAAATGTGTGTATGCAGAAAGAGTTAATGTAGGAGTTCCTTACGAATTATCAACCCATACGAATGTAAGATATTTTTAATTATTGTACAATTATAATATTATTGATTCAACGGAGGAGGACAAGGAAATAGTGGCCAGCTATGGTCCAGGTAAACAATTTTTGAGATCAAAATTGTGTGACCTGCTTATAAAAGAGGAACTTAAGGTTGATAAAATGAAATGTAAGAAATTTTGAGTTATAATTAATTATAAATCTTTTATGTGGAAATCTTTGTTTTATTTCAGCATAACAGCTTCGAGATTTATACAATTGGCAGACGAAATTGACCAAGTATTTTTATATGAAAGGCCTGAAATTTATTTTGTCCCATATGAAGAGAACCTACATGGTCAGCCGAAAGCAGCAACAGGGAAACTGTTTTCTACTTACCACTATATGAGAAAAAACTAAAGAATTAGGTTTAATACAGTGCTCCTAAAAAGAACCAGAGCATTCCATAACTGAGGATAGTGAAAACAATGGTATTCTCAAAACCATAAATTATTTTTTTAATTACATACTTCCAGGGTTATACACTTCTCTAGCAAGATTTTTCAAATTTATATCCTGAAAAAGACAATCTGATTTTCTCCACATGGGCAACGATTTATCCAAACAATTTTAAAATTGCAGAAACGAAGGCAGATTCATATTTGAAGAAAATTATTGAAGACTATAAATCTCAGAAACAGAGACTGATATTACAGGTAATAATTTTTATTACATTGGTACCTAATGTATCTGTATATAGGTAAACCAAATTATCTCTAAATTTCAGACAGCGCCTTTGCATTAAGTTTTTTACCCTACTTTTACCATGTGCGAATTTGAGAATCAAGAGAAAATTCACCGAAAAAAACTTTTAAACCAAGTAAAATTGAGCAACTGAAGGCATTCCATTCACATGTTAAGGTAAAATAAAACCTTTAAAAAAAATATGAAATGTAATAAATTTTTTATAGGACATAGGTGATCTTGACCCGAGCTACAATTAATACGGGAAAACTATAAGATACACCATTTGACTGAGCAACCAATAGCTGCTATAGTAGGGGAATTTACAAACATTGAAGCATCATCTATTATTATTAATAACATTAAATATACTGTGGAAACGCCATTAAAATCGATAGATACTTGTTTTAAATTCTACCATACCCTCAAGTAGAGGTTGTATGGTGCTTCATACAAAGCTATGTCTATAAACTGAAAACCCGATATGATAAGAAGTACGTATCTGTAAATTCCCTCATTGCAGATATTGAAAGCCTAAATAATACTATATTTTTGTAATACTTCTAGTTTATCGCTGCTTCATTATTAAAATTAGGTTTTGTTTATTTTATATAGTTTTCTGTACTATATTTTTTAATACTATAATATTTCACCCTTGTGCTCATTAAGGGTACAAAGATAATTACTAATTAACTTTCTGGTAGCTAGTCGAGTCGGAGACAGGGTCAAGATTTCCAGATATACATAAGAAGCGTAGCAAACCAAACACAGGATAGCTTTAAACAATTTAATATTGGTGCTCAGAACTATTTACAAACGTAATCATAATTGTATAATTGAAAATTAACATGTATTTCGATAATAAAAGTAATCTACGGTCTTCCGTTGCGTTTTGCCCCTTTTTGCTGCAACCCGTCGTACAGCCGTGTAAACGGTGGTTTCGGGTTAGCGCCCTCGGGAATTCTGGCGGAGACGACGCTGGTAGCTTCTGGAACGGCTTGAAGTTAGCCCCGGCGTTCTTCACTTGGCACTCGGCGGAAAGTTTACGAGCACATATTGCTGTAATGACAGGTTAATTAGCTAGATACCGGGATTTTGCTTACGTGACGGTAGCGTTTAAGAGGTTAGCCCTTATTCGGAGACTTCGCGACGTGATGCTTGGTGTAAGGTGCGTTACCACGAGGATTTGGTGGAGATGTCCACCTAGTGATCTTCCTCGAGCCGGTGCCGGTGACGAGGAGATTTCCTTCACTACGAGACGGCCTGGAGATGTTGATATCAGATTCCCCTGGTAGGTAGAACTCTGTAGCTAATAAGAACATTAACCAATTCTTTCAGAGGCCGTAATTTAGTAATTATTTGGGCTTTTAAAATAGATATTGCGCTATGCTTTTGTCAAATTTTAATTGTAAGGACCTTTGGGAGATTATTATTAGCAAAATGACATTTAGGTTGCTTGCTACGCAAGTTATTCAAATAGACGGGCCTGGCGGTCTCTAAATAGAGTCTTCGCCTGCAAACACGTCTTAAGGATTTGTCTAATTAAATTATTAACAAATGGTAGCAGAACGGCGGAGCGGCTTTATAGCGGACTTCGTCCCGTACCAGTTCTGCAGGATAAGGAAAGGATTTAAGTTTGTAATCGTGAAGGCGGCCTACTCCTAGGAGAAGTCTTCGCCTATCGCCGACTACGGGTCAGGTCGTAAAATGAAATTAATTCGTAATTAAATAACTAGACAGGACGGAAAGGGATCGGGATCTAGGAGGGAAATGGATACTGGTGACGGTGTCGGTGGACGAGTGGATGAATGCCTTGAGGAGCGGTCGTGGAACTGCTTATAAGTGTTCGCCTTCGGGCTTCGTGCAGCGAACAACTTCCTCGGAGGGTTTAAGAGGGGGACCGGCGCAGAGATGCGCAAATGTGGAGCGGGGGATCCGTTGATGACTCGCCGTTATCGCTGGACGGGCGTTTCAGATCTACAGCCCCTGATAATCAAAAATCGCTGAGGGAGAACGCGCTAATTAATTTGAATTTAAAAACGCGTTCGCTCGGGGCGAAACGTTACAATACATCTAGCAAAGAGCACTATATTTATAAAAAGACTTAGCCTTATGGGTTATAAGGTATCGCAATAATCGTCATGGCGACTAAGATACCCGGAGTCGGGCCCTCAAGCAGGAGTGACTCGAACTAAGCAAAGTTTATTCATCTTGTGAGCGCGCCAGTATTACAGATTTCTGTAATATTTTTGCTCCCTGTAGAAGTCCAGCGTTGCTATGTTGTCATAAAATGCGAAATTGCTAGCAATTTTAACTTAAGCCAAAATACTTTCATTGCTTTAGTGCTTTAACCAAAGATTAATAGTATGATGCTTAAGACATTGAAAATATTATCGATAATATGGCAAATTTTGGCGAAAACGAGTTCCGTCAAAATTTGGTATATTATAAATAATTATTTCTTAAAGTAAAACATTCAAATGTTATATAGGTGGCATAGTACTCAAAACAATTTTTATAGTACTCAAAACAATTTTTATTATTATAAAAATTAGATGCTTGTCACGTATTTTTACTTGGTTCCTTTTTGATGTTGGTTGGTTTGAGTTTAAATAAATGTTGATATGGATTCGTTCGTTTATTACATCAACATTATTGGATACACGAATGTAATTCAATTGATTATTTTTTTTGAAACATCTAGACTTTTCTTGAATTATTTGTTTTAATAATTATATCAAAGGTACAATTTAGACACAACAGGAAGTTTTGAAAAGGAGTCAAAACAATGCAATAAATTATTTTTATTTTATTTTTATGCTGCCATGTTCACAGCCGCTTCCGATTTTATTTCCGCGAAATAGAGCTGTCATTTGCTAGAAACGATATTACATGGAAATAAAATAATTAGCGTCATCAGTTTTTTATCGATTAAAAAAATAAAAAAATTATTGCTATTTTATCGGTTATTGTAATATAAAAGTACTTCAAATAATTGTATTGCATTTAGTGAACCTTGTCAGTGCTTATAAAAATAGCAGATGTTTTGTTTTCCTGCGAATACATTTTCGTGTATAATACTATAATGACATCTAAAACGTATTAAGAAACGGAAATATTTTGTTTTTCCTAAATACCTTTCTTTGTATTAGTATTTAGACAGGCAATTAGGTTCAATTATTTCGCAGAGAAGTGAAAGATGATTCACTAATGATTTGGTTTCTTGGAACAATGTAGGATTAACTTGACAGTATACCAGTATATGCAACATTTTCTTTGAAAATGCACTAGTTTTGCTTTTGCTGAAGTTCGAGTTAGTGATCCAAGTTTCTGACGCGATTTTGTGTGGTGAAAGCAACTGCTTCCTTTAGTTACTATGGCTTCTAATTCGTGCATGTATTTTGAATGCAATCGAAATCGTAAAACTCATTGCGATTTAAGTTTCTTTCGGTTTCCAACGCAAACACAAAGGCGCCGTACGTGGTTAATTAATTGTGGCAATGCTCGGCTGTTTTCCTTGCTTGAAGACCAATTACGTGAAAAAAGGTGTGTGCTGTGCATTTTACTTAACACCAAATTATGAATTCGCTCAAAAACAGACTTATTCATAATGCTGTTCCTCAGCATTATAAAACCGGAGAAATAGGCGAAATAACTTCGGAACGTAATCAACCTCCTCCACCATCTCCAAAAACACTTACGTTAAAAATGGACGCCGCACAGTGGGAGGCAATAAAATTGTAACTGGCCAAAAATGATATGACATTGTTATTTGCATTTTTTAATCTGTAAAATTCGATTCTGAGATTTATTTAGCTCCAAAATTTGACAGATTTAAAATTAAAATGACCAAATCTTCAATATTCTAATTTATGGTATTAAGTTTGTTGTTATAAAATATTCTAATTAAAGTAATGTCAATTTCGGTCATTTCGGGTGATAATTGAATAAGAAACAGTGTCAGATCTGTATATGGTGGCAAAGATTTAGATACCAACGTGTTGAACAGCTTTTTTTATTTTTTATTTTTTAATATCCCCTGAAAAATAAAAATTCGCAAGTGTAGTTTTTGCAGATAAAGTATACACCATTTCATAAAAAAGATGTGAATGCATAATATGAAAACAACAATAAAGATCTAATAGCCTCTAATAATTTTTTCGACGCTAATAAATTTAGTAAAAATTTGAGATAACCTACTAGTTTTAAAATAAGGTGTTTTTGTTTTCGAAACAAAAGAATTAAGGATAAATATTATGTACCTTCTGTAGCTTCATTCATTTTCATAGAAACATGTTTAATAGTATAACTTCTATTTCATTAATAAATATTCCAAGAAACAATATATTCGAAACAGACAAGGATTTGGTATGCAACAAACAGGCTGCATAGTGACTAACATCGAAGAGAAGGTAATAACCCGTCGCCATAGTCGAATGGTTAGCACATGAGGATCGCAATACAATGAAAGCAGGTTCGAATCCGGCTTAGAGCAGAGAAGTTTTTTTTAATTTGGTAACACTTCAAACAGTCTGCATGTGATGGACTTCGAAAGAGAAAGTATTAACCAGTCGCGATAGCTCAGTGTTTAGGGTATAAGGATCGCAATTCAATGGTCGCAGGTTCGAATCCGGCATGGAGCATACGTTTTTTTTTAAATAAAACATGACTTTAGAACGTGCAACACGTAACCTTACGACAAAGATAAACGAATGCAAGAGACAGCATGAGTGTGTGGCGTGACGTATACAGAGCATGGTGAGTAATTCAAAATCCAAAAATGGCGCGAGCAAAATCAAAATCCAAAAAGGCACTAGCATTACGTGGCTAATTCAAAATCCAAAATGGCCGCTTAAAACAAAATGGCGACAATTCAAAATCCAAAATGGCCGCTTAAAACAAAATGGCGACAATTCAAAATCCAAAATGGCCGCTTAAAACAAAATGGCGTCCTAGCAACACGTGGCGAAATCAAAATCCAAAATGGCCGCCGTGTGACGAAATCAAAATGGCCGACGCCCCAGGCAATTTAATTATTATTCCCGCAGGGCTTAATCAAAGTGGAGGGGACAGCAGCACCTATTCTACTCTAACTTTTTGATTAAATATTCTTTTATATCTCTCTAAATAACCAAGTCTACCTAAAATAATAAAACCTGAAAATATTTGTTGTTGGTCTTCCCTCGAAATAAGTTCGTCTAGTTCCTTTTCTAATTCTTGTATAAAATCTTGCGATAATTCTTGATAGCATAATACAGTGAATAAATTAAGTTTGTTTTTGAATGCCTTAATAAATTCTTCTGATAATTTTTGATAACGTGATATTGCGTTCCAATCAACTTTACCTGCAAAATCTTTTATAAGATCTTCAAATAATTATTGGTGATATGATATATCTATCCAATCAGATAATTTTTGACAAGATGATATATTTTCCCAATCAACTTTTGATCTAAATTCTCTAATAAAATCTTCAGATAATTCTTTATTAGCAGAAACGTGAAACCAATCATCATTTCATCTCTGTTGTTTCTCATATCGTCTTCTGTCATTAAGTCAAGTTTTCTTCATTCTTTTTCTTTAGCCGCTATATAAGAGTTATCATCTGAGTCACTTAAGTCAGTTTTCTTGATTATAGTTAATTATATCCATAACTAGCTGACCCGGCAAACGTTGTTTTGGATTATGACATGATGGGGAAAACCCTTCAAACCATTAAGCACAGAATCATAAAAGTATGACTGCAAATAGAAAGTCGTACAGTGTATACAAAAACACACTTTCGATATTTTCCAATTTTCCGGCTTTCCCTTTGGATTTTTCCGAATTTTCTTTTTTGGTAAACAACCTCGGGAGTAAGATGAACAAAAAAAAATCATCCAAATCAGTCAAGTCGTTCTTGAGTTTTTGCGTTACTAACACACGGCGATTGATTTTTATTTATTTATTTATTTATTTATTTAATTCGCACTCAGCCAACAGCCGTTAGGCCAATTATAGGCGTCGCTGTGCAGTTATGAGGACTTCCAACCCCACTAACGACTGTCATGATGTTGTATGACCGCCGGGACCAACTTTTTTCCGTGATAGCCGTACCACGAGGCGCCGAGAGATGCAGCCGTGGAACTCCCATCCAAGTTCTGACCAGAGACAGCGTTGCTTAACTCTGCTGATCGAACGTGGACGCTTGTTCAAGCTACACCACTCGGGACCCTCTATATAAGTATATACAGAACAACGAACTCTTTCGTTAGCAAAACTGCGAATGCCCCTCGCCATACAGCTTTTTATTGTAACTCCCCTGCCGTATTTGCTTATTGCGTCTGGGCATGTTCTCCGGCTTCGAATGCTTCGATCTCTGCGATCGAGACTGTTCCCAAATTCCTGGCGGTTAATGGGGCAGCGCGCGGTCAGCTACCAGGAAAAGCGCTCACACTTTTCAGCTGGGCGGCGTAGTTTTTCCACTCAGCTGCACTTGTAGTCAGGAATCGGGCCTCTCAAACAAACACTTTTAAAATGATGGGGTGTGCACTCGAAGATATAGTTTTAAAAAAATGTACACTGTCTGGAATGACCTTGCGGATCTGTGTGTGGAGGGCTTAATTTTTTTTGCGATTGCAAAAAAGCAGAAACAAATCCGGCATTTTTTTTTATTACAAAAAATTTATGAATTTTATTCGTACATCGCATTCACAAGCTTAGTTTTGAATATTTCTCAAATATTTTTAAACCAGTGGAAAGATTATTCTTTCTGGATTCAGATGATATCAAATTAATCACGAAATTATTTTTAACAAATGCTACAGAAATTGTCCAAGCGTACCAGGAACGCGCGGTATAAACTTCAGCATTGCGGTATTTTTTAGACTAGTGGACATAAAGGCATACTTCCAACATATGAAATGCATAGAAAAGAATGGAGAAATTTTTAGTGAAAGAATTATCTCTATTGCTTTATTGTTCTAAAAGATACGATTTATTTTTGTACATGGCTCCGATGTTTTCCGCTGCGAGTTGGGAGTTGGCCCAGGTATAATAGATATCTACCTCAAAAAGAATAAAGTAGTCCTCAATTTTGTCACAAGTGTTCCTTAGTACTTAAGGAGTAACCCTTTAAAAATCCACGCCTCTAGGGTATCGGCGTCATATCAAGGAGGCATTGGCAGTAGTTTAAAGATACCTTTTATTCAGGTAAAGTACCAGAAGCTAGAATAATGGCCCCTTGCAAAATTCCAGAAACATAGTTACTTTTTTGTATTGTTGTTTATTAGAATTTGCAAGTTCCGTCTCATACACACGGTTTCATAAAAGTAGCCCAATATTTCTCAAATTTTGCAGTTGGCTAACATTTTACATTCTGAAGAACTTTTTATAATAACATTTTTCTGTAATATGAACGGATAAGGTGCTTTATAGTGATTCTTTCTAATAAACACTCGGTTTCTTTTTTTTTCTTCTTGCTGCAAAAAATTACGACGCCGGCACCAAAGACGGGCTTTTAAGGGGTCGCTTAATGCTCAAAAGCATGTAGGTAATTTATTTTTATGTACTTATGCTCTCACTGGCTGTGACACAGATAATTTGCTGTTAAAAAGGAAAATCCAACGTTGTAAAAAATGTTTAATGTATGCATGAGATAAAGAACTACAAACATTACTTGACTATCCTCAAAATGATATCAATGATTTGATTCCTTTTCTAAATTCGGCACGATATTTTATCAGAATATTGTATGGTCGCCCATCATTTACAGGGGATTTGAATAAATTACGGGCGCATTTGCTTCACACTTCTAAATCTGATATTAGAAATTTACTACCTACTGAGGATTCTTTTTACTAACACATTATGAGTGCTGCGTATCAAATCATTATTTGGGTAAGTGCAACTTCGATAAATCCAGAAATATCCAATCCAATTGATTATGGTTGGAACTTAAAGAATAATGTGCTTATCCCAAGCTTACATGACTGTAAGTATTCGTCCCAGTGTAACTTACGAAAATGTATTTTGTAAGTGTAAATTTAGAAAATGGTGCTTTTCTTGTAAGGCAACGTATAACGGTTCACATGGCAAAGACTTTATCTTATTATGATAATGTTCCTTCTATTGAACATTTTTAAATGATGTTTTGTAACCTATTAAATTAGGCCTATATCTATATACAGTGAATTTATTTTAATGGGTAACATAGTAGTTTCGTTTCTATGCCTGTATTTAATCATACAGGTCACTTCCATAGTTACCAATGAAATTAATAGATTAGAGCGTTTATTTTACGAGTTAACATATAAATTTGAACTATATTGCATTCGCGATCTTTCTGGATGAGGGTTGGCCATGATTTCGTTTTATCAAGTTACTTTCTTTATGACATTTTTTGTTTCCTTAGGTTTTCCTGTTATTAAAAACTACGTTTTACGGTGCTGCCAAATCTAAATTTAGCGATTTTAAAAAGATCTTGGTAGTTCATGTCAAGCTCGTGTCAATTTGAATTCAAGTAGAATTAACGCAGCAAGAAGATGCCCAAAACGATATCAAAAGAAACCAAAGTGCACACTAAAAAATGTTTTGAAACCCTACGAAATATGCGGCCTGATTTAACCCATGATTGTCTGGTAAACAGCGTTTGCAATATTTTTGGAGTAAAGATAATTACATACATGCTTTGTATATTTATCTAATAACGCATTAATATTTAGTTTGGGAGGTCAACAATAGTAATTATTATAAAACAACAGCCTAAAGAGTTGCAACCTTCTGTCGTTGGCGTACCGTAAAATGGGGATACTTGGTAGGGAAGATGTGGGTATAGTGGCCACCCGAGGTAAAGTGGCCACGACTAATTTTCCTTTACAGTGCCTTTATATAGACAGTGGCGACAATGCAATTAAGCCACACCCCCGCCGCCATATTTAGGCAAATTTCTAACGGGTGTTCATTAAAATCCGTAATCAGAGTCGACTGTGATACGTGTTTTACGTTTGACAGTACTGAAAAATTCGAGATTTGCAGGTTAAGATTTGCGTCAGTCTGTGTCAAATAACAAACAAAACCTAACCTACTAACCTCGAATTTGACATAGACTGACAATACACTTCAGTACTGCCAAAAGTATAACACGAATCGCAGGTGATTTAGCCTAAACATGGCTGCTAAAACCACGTGATCTAGGGAGCCAATCAAAAATAGGACACCCCATTGTCGCCACTGTGTATATAACGGCACTGTATTTTCCTTTACAGTCACTTTATATACAACAGTCTGGCCATATGAAATGTCACTTATGACATAAGACAGAATATGGCCGCCTTCAGTGGCGGGTCAAAAGCAGTGGCGGGGTTATACTTGGCGCAGCGAACAAATAGAGTGACTTATGCAACCCAAATAACATATTTCAAAGCTGACTGGATCAGTATTTGAATAATAATTACTAAAGAATCAGAGATGGCGGTTCTCATAATTAGACTTAATTTCATCTGACATTAAAAAATTGTTTGAGGTTATGCAAATAGAAACTTCGACCAATTTAAAAAGAATAACATTTGTGCACGTGTAATATGTAGGCATGTGGTCTGGAGCTTGTTAAATCTCATTATTGTCTGCATATTACAAGTGCACAAATGTCATGCTTTTCAAGTTTCTATTTGTATCATAACCTCAAAAAATTATTTAATGTCAGAAGAAATGAAGTCTAATTATGAGCACCGCCATCTCTGATTCTTTAGTAATTATTATTCAAATACTGATCTAGTCAGCTTTGAAATATGTTATTTGGGTTGCATAAGCCACTCTATTTGTTCGCTGCGCCAAGTATAGTGTTGGAAAATAGTTTAATTAAATAAATGCTTAGTATATGACTAAATAGTAAAACAAACAATGTCGTATCAATGAGATATTATAAATTTTATTTACAGTTAGTGCTCACATAAATAATAGCAAATCTACAGAACTTACAGTGATTCCAAAACTAATAAAACAGTGAGTATGCAGTCTAATACGCTTAAAATTACTTTTCATAACTTCCCACTTAATTTATATAGCCTACATTGTGCATTGCCACAGAAGTACAACTATATTTGCTTCGTTGTGTATTTTGCTTTTTCGTTTTGGTTTCAGCTATTGTTAAACGAACACCGATAACTTTGGATATAATAAACTTTTCTAATTGATTAAAAGTTGCAATACGTTTTACATCAACAATATGCATTTTATTTATATAAAATGCTTTTACATTTAGATTCTATTCTGACCTTTTATGTTATTCTAATATGCTCGATTAACCTGTTTGACCACAAGCCCCGCATTTTAATTTCTAGTGAAGCTTTTCATCTTAATGTCATGTTCATAGTACCTAGTTTTGCATTCAAATGCACAAGACTCCATACCTAAAATTTAAACGTCGATAAAATCAGTTTTTCGAACGGATAATGTTATTTTAAAATGTTACCAGTTCTTTATAAAGACATTGGTATTTTCAATGGCTGTAGGCTCCGAAGCAGACGATGAGAAGGTAAATAATGTTAGAACAGCATTATCGTATGTCGTTTTTGTCACCAACTCGTGCTTTCTCACACATACAATCTGCAAAATGCTTTTCACAAATTCTTGAATTTCCATTCGGGTACCAATTTTCTCTATTAATTTTTTTGTCCATAAGTCCCGTCTGTCCCTATTCCTAAGGAAAGTTTCCGTTGCACACATTTTTCAGATTTGCTTTTGCATCCGACTGCACAGTAATACCTCATATCTGAAGAAAATTTTTGAAATTGATAAATTTCTTTAAACCTTGTCAGCTTACCGTTAATAAATTATAGTTCTAGTTGTTTCTAAAAATTATGATCAGTTTTTAACTATGTACTCGCATTTCAAACGATTTTTCTTGATTGAATGTCAACTAATTTTATTTGAATAAATGTGACTTTGACATTTGTGAAATTTAAATCTTATTGTCAAAATGACGCAAGACATAAAATGGCGGCACCAATGAGAATCGTGACCATATATGGCCAGACTGTTAACGTTAGTGTATATAAAGCGACTGTATTTTCCTTATCCTGCTAACGCCATCTGCGCGATAAAGGGCTGAACTATTGCAGGCGTCATTACCGTCAACTATAAAAGAAATATAGAAACCATAACATCTATGCATCAGATGATATCTGCATAATTGTGTTTTGGCACGTGCCTGATGTAGTGTTGAGGTTGAGTTCAGTTAGCTGTGCAACGCAATTGGTAAATGTGAGTGTGCTAAGTTTTTGCAGAGCCGAAACATATGGTATTAGGTATGTATCCATCTAATATAATTGATGAATATGCGAAGTACATTTTGTAGGTTATGACATTTCTAATGAGTTGCAAGATGGGTGAAAGTGGCCACCAAGTGTCCACTATACCCCGTGTAAATATTGGAGTGGCCACTTTAACCCATCAATTTTTTATTGAGTGTAAACTTGAAAATTTATTTCCAGAAAATGCCAAGGAAGTATATTAGAACGTCACAGCAGGGATCATGGGATCCTAAGGCTATGGCACAAGCAATCAAGGACAGCATATGCCATTCCAAACAGCCAGTAAAATTTATAATGTTCCGCGAAATACTCTCAAAAGAAGAGTCCTAGATAAAAATAGAGATGCTAAAGGGAATATTAAAGTCTCAGGCGCTATCCGCCCAGTTTTTACTTTGGATCAAGAAGTAGAAATAGTTCAACATATCCAGGAACTGGAAACTCGATTTTATGGTCTCACTAAGAAAGACGTTAGATCACTTGCTTATCAGTTAGCTGAGAAAAACGGCTTGAGGCATACTTTCAACAGAGAAACCCAGCTTGCTGGGGAAGACTGGCTAAAGGGATTTCGTGACAGACATCCGGAAATTAGTCTTCGCACACCTGAAGCCACTAGTGCGGCCCGAGCTAGAGCCTTGAATAAGCCTAGTGTTGATAGATTTTTTGCTCTTTTAGATGAATGCATTAGTCGATTCCCATACAGACCTATGAGAGTTTTTAATGTAGATGAGACGGGACTTACAACCGTGCAGTCTAAATCGAGCAAAATTTTAGCACTAAAAGGGCGAAAACAAGTAGGCAGCCTCACATCTGCGGAAAGAGGAGTTTTATCAACAGTTGTCGTCTGCATGTCTGCTGGTGGCTCATTCATTCCCCAATGATAATTTTTCCTAGAGTGAGAATGAAAGAAGAGTTAATGGACGGAGCTCCACCTGGGACTGAATTCGCCTGTCATAAATCAGGGTGGATGCAGCTGGAAATTTTCACTAAATGGTTTGAGAATTTTCTGAAGCATGCGAAGCCTACAACCGAAGACCCTTGCTTATTAATACTAGATGGGCATGTTACACATACAAAAAACTTGGATTTCATCAATATGGCGCGTGATAATTTCGTGACTGTGTTGTGTGTACCGCCCCATTGTAGTCACAAATTACAGCCACTTGATGTGGCATTTATGGGGCCCTTAAATACGTTTTATGTTCAAGAGATCGAAAAATATCTTAAGAATAACCCAGGAAGAACCGTATCACAATTTCAAGTTGGCAAATTCTTTGCTGCTGCATATCTTCGAGCAGCAGTGCCTACAATAGCTATAAATGGCTTCAGACATTGTGGAATTGTTCCGTATAATCCACATGTGTTCAGTGATGTAGATTTTGCTGCAGCTGAAGTTACTGATAGAGATGTTGAAGTTAGAGAAGATCATCCGGAAAACGAAAATTCCAATGATGAAGACAACAAAGCAAATGATGCAGCAGATCCAATTCCTTCAACCTCGCAAACTAACAAACGACCTGTTGATCAAAACATGCATAATATCCAAAATAGTGGACCAAGCTGCTCGGAGTTACTCGTCAGTCCAAAAGACATCGTTCCGATTCCAAAACGTAAAACGGAAACGCAGAGAAATAATAGAAAAAGAGGTTCTACCGCAATAATCACAGACAGCCCTTATAAGAATGAGCTAGAAATAGCAAAGGAATCTAAAAAACCAGCAACAGTTAAACGACAACTTTTCGAAAGTAAGAAGACTAAAAGCAAGGTTGTGACAAAGAAATCAAGAATTCCTGTTAAAGATGACACAAGCAGCAGTGACGATGATGCGCAGGCAGATGTCGAGTGTCTCTACTGCTCAAGCCTTTTCTCAAAATCTAAAAAAGGGGAAGGTTGGATATGCTGCTCAGTGTGCAAAGGATGGGCGCATGAAGAATGTAGTGGATGCGATGAAGACGACGATGTATTTACATGTGAACTATGTTCCTAAGCTATATTTTATATGTAATAAATGCTAAAGTACTGTTGCATCACATGTGAGATTATATTACATTACCTACCTACCTACTTTTATTATGGTCACTTTGCCCCAAAATATGGGTGACCACTTTGCCCCGCTGTATGGGGTAAAGTGGTCATCTGCGCATATTTTGCAAAATATTTTGTATTAAAACAAAAAATGAAGTTAAGGCTTTAATTTTTTTACTATGACTATAATAATGTTTGGGCTACATTGGGTACTTGGTTTCATAATCATATTGCTCTTTATCCCAAATCACGGGATTTTTGAACCTTAGGGTGGCCACTATACCCACATCTCCCCTACTAAGGGGTAATTTGGGACAAAACTTTATGTTCACGTTGCCAGTGCTGTAGCCACTTGCGTTCCGAACGTAACCTCGAAATTTAATTACATGTGACTTAGAACATTGTGTTAACAATTAAAGTGAATAATTTGTGTGATTAAGACTAATCGGGCTCGCAGGAAAAAATATTTAAAGGTAAGACTAAAAACTGTTTAAAATATAGTGCAAATAACTTTAACCGGGAAACACAGAGCAAAAGTAAATAGGGAGATCAGGAGATAACCATGCCTAGAACGCATAAGAGGAAAGTAGGCTCTAGGAAATATCATGATTTTGATGAGGAAAATATGAGACGTGTCATCGATGATGTGAGGTCAGGAACAGTTATAAGAATTGCAGCTGAAAGGTGGAAAGTCTCAAAATCCACTCTGCATAGAAGGAGCCGAAATATTCAGTCACGCAAATATGGAAGACCGACAGTTTTAGGAAGCAATGACGAACAAGAATTAATAAATGGTTTAACAATAGCAGCGGAGTGGGGTTTTCCACTAACAGCGTTTGATATTAGATGTGTAGTTAAAAGGTATTTAGACCAGAAAGGAGTGGTCGAGGCTCGATTCAGAAACAACCTGCCTGGTCCAGATTGGATAAACTCTTTCCTACAAAGGCATTATGCGTATTATCAACTAGGCTGTGTGAAAATGTAAAACGGTCCAGAGCTGAGGTAGACGAAAACACTTTAAAAGAATATTTTAAAAACTTAGAAACGTCAGTTCAGGGAATACCATCTCATTTAATCATAAATTATGACGAGACTAATCTCACTGACGATTCAGGACGTGTAAAGGCCATCGTAAGGAGAGGTTTTAAAAGACCAGAAAGAATACAAGACACAAGCAAAAGTAGCACATCGGTGATGTTTGCTGGAACTGCTTCAGGCGTTCTCCTACCTTGCTATGTGGTTTATAAAGCCGAGCATCTCTATAATACGTGGAAAGAAAACGGACCACGAGGAACACGATATAATCGCTCAAAAAGCGGTTGGTTTGATGGAGTAATATTTGAGGACTCGTTTAGGACTGTTGCCTTGAAATATTTCCAACGGTTTGATAAAGAGCAGCCGAAAATTTTAACTGGCGATAATTTGGCTTCGCATGTGTCTATAAATGTCATCAATATTTGCAAGGAATATAACATACGATTTGTGCTGTTTCCTCCAAACAGCACGCACCTTTGCCAACCTCTAGATGTGGCGGTGTTCCGCCCATTAAAAATATACTGGCGGCAAGTTTTATCAACTTGGAAAGAAACACACAAAGGATGCATTCCAAAGGACACCTTTCCAAGCCTATTAAACCAAACACTGGAGAAATTAAATGAAAACATTGAGCAAACTTTAATATCTGGGTTTAGAACAACAGGGATCTTCCCCATCAATCAGGAGGAAGTATTAAAACGCATTCCTCGGAAAGATTAGAATAATCCACCACCGGACACAGATCCAAAATGGGGTGAAACCTTGCGCGTATGTTATCTGAGAAAAGGGCACACAACATTGATAAAAGACAAAAAAAGAAGTTAAATGCGAGACCTGGAGTTAGCCTAGCGGCTTCAGATGAGAGTAGTAGTGAGGATGAAAATAATAGCGATGATTTTTCGCTACATGACACTGACAGTTCGGTAGGTCCTGAAGACTTTGAAAACATTGGAGAAACACAAGATTTTGAACACTCGGAAAATCCTGAGAATTTTAGAGACCGAAACGAACTACGAAGCGACAGAGAAGGTGAACAACTTATGGAAAGTGAAAATGAAAAAATTTGCGGCATTCAAGAACCACAAGCAGAAGGCGTTAAAATAGGAGATTTTGTTGTGTGTAGATTTTTGTTTGATGCCCCAAAGAAAAAAACTGTCAACAAATATTTCATAGGTCTTGTAGAGGCTGTTAGTTGTGAACCTAGAAAGTTCCAGTGTAATTTTTTACGCAAAAACACAAAAAATAATCAGTTTTTTATCTATCCAAACAGTAGATAAGTGCGAGGTTGATGAAAAAACAATCGTTAAAGTTCTCAAAGAAGTTCAGGTTTCTAGAAGCCGCTATTTTATCGAGGAATTTGAAAATCGTACTGACTGGCTGCATTAAAAATGTTAAACTAACGGTTAGTACCTATGTTTACAATTGTTAATTTTTGAAGTTTTTAATTTAAAAATGTGTTTTTGTTTTTTATTTCGTTCCTAATGTTACAGAAATAGTATTTAACATTACAAGCCAGGTAAAACAGTTTTTACTGGCGATAGGATTGGGATGACTGGCGAGCCGTTAGGCGAGCCTGTCATATCCTTGAGCCAGTAAAAATGGTTACCTGGTGTGTTTTGTTGAATATTTTATTTGTTTCTCACTTGTAAATAACTAGAAATTTACCATTTATTCAAAATGTTAAACTGACAAGCAACTAAATTCATCAATATGACACATACTAAGGAAGACAACTCTGGCTTTGCACGCTATTATTTATCTATTAGCACGCTTGTAAAATATAACTGGCTAGCCAGTAAATTTTTTACTGGCTAGCCAGTTAAGAAACATTTTCAAGGTGAATACTGTGACTTGATAAATTGATGTTTACAAGTGAGGAACAAATAAAATGTATTTATTTGTTCCTCACTTGTAAACATCAATTTATCAAGTCACTGTATTCACCTTGAAAATGTTTCATAACTGGCTAGCCAGTTATATTTTACAAGCGTGCTCATAGATAAATGATAGCGTGCAAAGCCAGAGTTGTCTTCCTTACTATGTGTGATATTGATGAATTTAGTTGATTGTCAGTTTGACATTTTGAATAAACGGTAAATTTCTAGTTATTTACAAGTGAGGAACAAATAAAATATTCAACAATACACGCCAGGTAACCATTTTTACTGGCTCGAGGATATGACAGGCTCGCCTAACGGCTCGCTAGTCATCCCAATCCTATCGCCAGTAAAAACTGTTTTACCTGGCTTGTAATGTAAAATACTATTTCGTTTTTGGTTTAGTTTCTAATTTTATAGCAAAATGTTTTTTCGTTTGTATTTTTACACTTTTATAAGAAGTAGACTCTAAGAAAAAAAATGGCTATTATTTCACTCAAAATCAAGTTGTAAAACAAAACTTGATCCCGTTTAGGGCTATTAGAAGCCAAATAATTCGAAACAAAGACCTCTCAAAGGTCAATCTATTCTGTAAATAGTATAATTTTACATTTCGAGTGTCCCAAGTACGCCAGGGAATGTGTAACTTGAACTATTGCTTAAAATATCATGTCTGTCTCATTTTACCCCAACAGGGGGATACTTGGGACAAAACAAATCATTTTTTTTGTACTTCTTGGAACCTGAGAACTAAACAATATGCATGAAATGCTCCTTATATACATGAGAAACGTTTGTGTGATATGCATTTTTTATTTATTAGATATGATATGCGTGGTTCAGATGAAAGTTAAAAGAAAAGGAAAAATATGTCCCAAGTATCCCCATTTTACGGTACGCTCTAAATCTAGTTTATATCAAAATCATTTTTTTAGGAACGAGCAACAACTGATTTGGCAATATAATTCCGAAAATAGGTTTTTTACAGTAAGTGATTTATTAGTTGATGTTAAGGAACAGTGCTTGCCAAACAAGCCAAAAAGGCAAGTCATCAGTAATTTAGACGTAAGTAACCACAAAGAGTTATTTAAGCAACAGAGGCGTCCATTATACCTGTACACTACCACGGGAACGTCGGAACAATCATATAGCAATGCCCAGTGAACAAGAAAATTGAAGAAGATCAAACCCCCTGAGTGGATGCAGCGAAAGTGCAGTCGACACAAAGCACAGCATAGTGCGGTAGTTTATATTTTATTCTCTGTGCATGGTTGAAATTATAGCATTTTTCAGGTACTCTACGGAACAGTAGCTTAACTTCATGTTTCTCCTTCAGCTCGTTTAGGCGCTTATTGTAAAGAAGGGATTAACCGAGGTACCTACTATAACATGAAAATAAAAGACATGTTGCCAATATCGTCGAAAAATACGCTAAAACACAGAGGAAGACAATTAAACACTCTCTGATATCGAGGTATCTCATCGAGTTGGTCGGGCTACTGGCGCACATCCACGGGCAGTGATAGCAAAATTTTCTAGTAGAAGAGTTCGTCAAGTGGTTTTAGACAATGCAAAACATCTCAAGTCAAGTGGCATTGTTATTAAGGAAGATCTAACTAGAAAGCGAGCTGAGTTATTTAAACGAGCGGCAGCAGCCTTTTCCTATAAAAATGTATGGTCTCGCAATGGTTTAATACTAATTAGGCACAATGGAACTCTCTCTAAGATCGACAATCCTGACAATTTGGAGGCTATCTTAAAAAATGGTGATGACTCAACACTGGCTACAAACACTTAAAGAATTATTAAGCCTGAAAGAATTTTTCGATTGTTACTACATATTTAAGTTAAGTTACTTATTAATTTAGTTAGATAATTAACGTATTTTAATACATAGGTAAACATTTATTATATTTTTAGATGAATATTAGTTTATACTACCAGAAGGTGAGAGGACTGAGGACAAAACTACATACACTTTTCTCAAATGCCAGTTCGGAATCGTATGACATTATAGCCTTAACTGAAACTTGGTTACAAGATGATATATTCAACAGTGAAATTCTTGATAATAGGTACAATCTTTATAGGTACGACAGAAATGCAACCGTAACGGGAAGATCGCGCGGGGGAGGTACACTGATTGCAGTAAAAAATAAATTTACCTCTACACTGTTGCCATTTATATCAAATACTGAATCGTTGTGGGTACAGGTACAGCTTTCAGGTCAACGCTTTTTTATCAATACAGTTTATTTTGAACCTCAATCCAGAAATGCAAATTACTCCTCATATATTGACATAATTGAGCAGAACTATAATTTCCTCATCACTGGTAACTTAATAATTCTAGGCGATTTTAACCTACCTGAAGTAAACGGAAAAACTTTTAGTAGCGGTAGCTATAGCTGTCGAAATATTTGGGAGTGTTTCACTTCACTAGGTATGAACTCCTACAATAATGTATTAAATAGAAATAATAGGACGCTCGATTTAGTCTTTTCTAATATAAAATTAATTATTGAAAACGAATATTCGCCGTTAGTTCCTTTGGACTCCCATCATCCACCTCTTTCGGTAACATTACATTTACATTCGGGTAATCTAAAACCTCAAAAATGGTGCGCATTTCCTTGTAAATACAATTTTAAAAGAGCAAATTTTCTAGAAATGTATAACCTATTCAATGAATGTGATTGGCAGGATTTATTGTTGTGTACTGATGTGAATCATGCGGTGGAGATTTTTAATCAGAAAATTGAATCAATTTTGCAACAATGTGTACCAAAAATTAAAACTGGTCTGCACAAATATTCTCCGTGGTTTACAAAAGATATAATTACTAAAATTAAACTAAAAAAATATTTTCAAAAGAAGAAAAATAGTAGCCATTATTATCTATCTGAATTTAAGAGATTAAGGACAGAGCTAAAAAGTGACATTAAAAACAGTTACAAAATTCTTCGCAATCTGTTCTCAATTGACCTTTCGCATTTGTATATTTTGAACATAGACGATCGACTACGCGGACATGAGTTTAAATTACGAAAGGAAAATTTCAAAACCAGGACAAGACAACATTTCCTGCCTAACAGGATTTTCGACCCTTGGAACAACTTGCCAGCCGATGTAGTGTGTGCGCCATCAATTAATACTTTCAAAAACAAGTACGACAATCTATAATATATTATGTCAATTGATGCTTGTTTAAATTGTACTGTATTATTTTTTTTAAATTTTTTTTTATACCATTGCTGCCAATTGTAGTAATTTGTTTCTTTGGGCATTATAGGACGTTTGTCTTCAGCCCTTATCTGAATATAATAAATAAATAAATAAATAAATCGTACGCACATAATGTTGAGGAATCTATTATTCAAAACAAGCAACCTAACATCTTTTGGAACTTTATTAAAAACAAGAAACATAACAATGATATCGTTGCTAGTTACATTCTTGACGAGCAAACGCTCTTGGGAAGTAAAGACGTTGCCGAAGGTTTCGCACAGTATTTTTCCTCAACCTACGATCATTCACTTTTAGATTACAGACAAGATGTTCAGTTACTTGTAAACTCAAATGAATATTTGACTATCAATTTAGTGAAATTGGATGAGGTTAAGACTGCTATAAAAAAAATAAAACCGACTAGAAGCTGTGGTGTTGATGGGATTCCAAGTTACATTTCTAAGGGTTGTCAAGATAGTTTAGCATTTCCGTTATTAGTTATTTTTAATCTAGCACTAAAACAGTCAACATTTCCTAACGCGTGGAAGAGATCTAAAATCATACCGATTTTCAAAAATGGGGATAAACACAACATAAAAAATTATAGACCGATTGCCATACTTCCTGTACCTGCAAAGATTTTTGAACAGATACTTTATGATAAAATCTATTACCATGTTAGTAACATGATTTCGAGTATGCAGCATGGATTTCTTAAGAAAAAATCGACAGTCACTAACTTGGCGGAATTTGTCAATGAAATTAGCAGCGAAATTGATTTAGGTAATCAAGTAGATGTCATATACACAGATTTCGCTAAAGCATTTGATAAAGTTCATCATGGTCTTTAATTAAAAAACTTGAACAATTTGGATTCTCTTTAAATTTGCTCCAATTTTTACATTCGTATCTTGTCAATCCGGAACTTTTGGTGTTCTTCAGTTTTCTATGCCACGTCGGGAGTTCCACAGGGCTCAAATTTGGGACCATTGCTCTTTTTATTATTTATAAATGACTTGCCAGACGTTGTTGAGCATTCTAAGTGCCTTCTTTATGCAGATGATTTAAAACTGTATAAGCCTATTAACAGTGCAGCGGAAGCCCTACAGTTGCAAAGTGATATAAATAGCATTTATCGTTGGAGTATTAACAATAAGTTGTACTTCAACATATCGAAATGTATTGTTATGACTTATACCTCAAAAAAACACTTTACAACTAATAATTATCTTATGAATGATACAAAACTGAATAGAGTTACCAATTATAAAGATCTGGGAGTTTACTTTACTTCCAATCTTAATTTTAGATATCATGTCGATAAAATTACAAACATTTGTATGAAAACCTTAGGTTTCATAATTAGACATAGCTCTGCTTTTAGCAATACAAAATCATTTATTATTTTATTCAATTATTATATCAGATCTCGTCTTGAATATGCTTGTACAGTTTGGTTTCCGTGCACTTACAGTGCTCAACAATGTCTGGAGAAAGTTCAAAATAAATTTCTAAAATTTCTGCATTACAAACAATTTGGCATAAGTCCTAATTTTGAGTCCTATCAACCGATTCGTGAATATTTCGATATACGTACTTTACATCACAGAAGAATTATCCATGTTATTATATTTGCTTATAAATTTCTAAATGATCTAATTGATAGTCCACAGCTGCTCTCACACATTGCAATTAGGGTACCACCTCACGGAGTGCGACCGATTTTTGCTTTCTACATACCTCACATTCGTACCAACATTCGCTTGCATTCTCCTATTGTTAACATGGTTAAAATGTTAAACCAGTATTACAATGTTATCGAATTATTTGGTATTACCCTTCGTAGTCTGAGAATTCAGTTAAAAAGTATACAATTTCAATAAACAGTTCATTTTGTTTTGTCCTTATCCTTTCAGGTTCTTTTTTATTCAAATTTAGGATTATATGCTAATATTCTTTCTCATTCAGGATTTTATTTGTTTAGTTTAGTCTACTACTATTATTATTATTTTTCAGAAACTTGTAATTATGCGAAAGCCTGTATATATATATATATATATATATTAATATTACGAAGGTTTTCGCGGCTGATATGTATTAAAGGTAAACATTTCAGGGTGTCATACCGCTTAATAAATTTGAAGATTTCTTCAACTGGTTGAAGAACATCTTGAATGGCGTTTGGGGTTGGACGACGTTTCGACGAAATCACATTCGTCATTTTCAAGTCCTTGTAGTCCGGGTTTGGCTTCTAGTTATGCGGCAACACGACGGACTGTCAACTTGATGCACAGCTGACTGAATAGGTTGTTTATCAATTACTGTGGCAACTAGCATCGAGGGAGCTGTACTGCTAGGACGGATGGCTGGTGTTCGCAGAGAATGGCCGGCCGTTGCTTGTAGTAACGTTGGTAACCACGATGCAGGTAATCGGCTTGTGTCGTCGCGGGTGTTCATACAATTCGGACGTTTCACGATTTCGATGGCTTCTCGTATGATGCATGCGTCTTTGTGTTCGACGCTGGCAATGCTCTTGGTGTTGTCGAAATCAATCTTGTGCGAAGTATCCCATATATGATGCACTAGCGATGAAGTGTGTTCCATCTTCTTAACATAATTCTGATGTTCCTCCTTGCGTGCCTTTATTCTCCGGTTGGTGTGGCCTATGTAGCTGCTATCGCAATCCCGACACGGTATCTCGTAGACTCCTTGGTTTTCCAAAGGGATGTACTCTTTAGGATTCCTCAGTATGGACTGGATTTTTCTATCCGTGGTAAAGGTTGTCCTGATGTTACATTTTCTAAGGATTCTTCCGATTTTCTCTGTCGTGCCTCGGATGTAAGGCAGGTACGCCGTGCCACAAGGTCTCTCCTCTTCTGCGTCTTGCGTTTTGGTCTTCGGTGGTCGGAACGCTTTCCTAATCGCTGCTCTGCCATAACCATTTTGTTCGAATACTCGAGCAAGGGTTGCTAATTCTTGTCTTGTATTCTCCTTGTCGGCTATCCTTCTTGATCTACAAACCAGTGTTGTCAGGACTGATTGTAGTTGAGCAGGGTGGTGGTGTGAATTAGCATTTAGGTAGCGATTGGTGTGCGTGGTCTTCCTATAAACCGTGTGCCCCAATTTTCCATTCTTCTTGGTGATGAGAACGTCTAGGAATGGAAGGTGGTTGTTCTTCTCCAATTCCATCGTAAACTGGATCTTATTATGGATGCTATTGAGATGGGTAAGGAAATCAGCAAGTCGATTCTTACCATGACCCCATATGGCAAAGACATCATCGACATACCGAAGCCAAAGTTTCGGTTTGTAAATGGTGCTGTCCAGTGCTTTCGATTCGAAGTCCTCCATGAAGAGATTCGCAATGACGGGAGACAAAGGTGAACCCATTGGCGCTCCTTCTACTTGCTTGTAGCGTTGGCCATTATAGATGAAATATGTATTCTGGAGACAATGATCGGCAAGTTTGATGATGTGTTGAGGTGGATCATACTTCTGTTTAATGACGTTTAGAGCTTCGGCAACTGGCACTTTAGTAAACAGAGAGACGACGTCAAAGCTCACGAGGATATCGGTCGGTGTAATTTTCTCCTTTTGCAGCATCTCGATGAAGTGGGTAGAATTCATAACGTATGAAGCCGCATCTGCCACATGCGGCTGCAGATGTTTAGCTACGAACGCTGCAAGTCGTTGGACAGGTGATCCTATGGAACTAACGATAGGCCTAAGCGGTGTTCCATCCTTATGAATTTTTGGGAGACCGTATATCTTGGGACAACGTATTTGGAGAAGACCACCAAGTCGAAGATAAAGGAGAGTAACATAGAAACTGAAGTGCAAAATCAACTTATACCTAGAGAAAAGTCGTCTAAATGTCCCAAGATATACGGTCTCCCAAAAATTCATAAGGATGGAACACCGCTTAGGCCTATCGTTAGTTCCATAGGATCACCTGTCCAACGACTTGCAGCGTTCGTAGCTAAACATCTGCAGCCGCATGTGGCAGATGCGGCTTCATACGTTATGAATTCTACCCACTTCATCGAGATGCTGCAAAAGGAGAAAATTACACCGACCGATATCCTCGTGAGCTTTGACGTCGTCTCTCTGTTTACTAAAGTGCCAGTTGCCGAAGCTCTAAACGTCATTAAACAGAAGTATGATCCACCTCAACACATCATCAAACTTGCCGATCATTGTCTCCAGAATACATATTTCATCTATAATGGCCAACGCTACAAGCAAGTAGAAGGAGCGCCAATGGGTTCACCTTTGTCTCCCGTCATTGCGAATCTCTTCATGGAGGACTTCGAATCGAAAGCACTGGACAGCACCATTTACAAACCGAAACTTTGGCTTCGGTATGTCGATGATGTCTTTGCCATATGGGGTCATGGTAAGAATCGACTTGCTGATTTCCTTACCCATCTCAATAGCATCCATAATAAGATCCAGTTTACGATGGAATTGGAGAAGAACAACCACCTTCCATTCCTAGACGTTCTCATCACCAAGAAGAATGGAAAATTGGGGCACACGGTTTATAGGAAGACCACGCACACCAATCGCTACCTAAATGCTAATTCACACCACCACCCTGCTCAACTACAATCAGTCCTGACAACACTGGTTTGTAGATCAAGAAGGATAGCCGACAAGGAGAATACAAGACAAGAATTAGCAACCCTTGCTCGAGTATTCGAACAAAATGGTTATGGCAGAGCAGCGATTAGGAAAGCGTTCCGACCACCGAAGACCAAAACGCAAGACGCAGAAGAGGAGAGACCTTGTGGCACGGCGTACCTGCCTTACATCCGAGGCACGACAGAGAAAATCGGAAGAATCCTTAGAAAATGTAACATCAGGACAACCTTTACCACGGATAGAAAAATCCAGTCCATACTGAGGAATCCTAAAGAGTACATCCCTTTGGAAAACCAAGGAGTCTACGAGATACCGTGTCGGGATTGCGATAGCAGCTACATAGGCCACACCAACCGGAGAATAAAGGCACGCAAGGAGGAACATCAGAATTATGTTAAGAAGATGGAACACACTTCATCGCTAGTGCATCATATATGGGATACTTCGCACAAGATTGATTTCGACAACACCAAGAGCATTGCCAGCGTCGAACACAAAGACGCATGCATCATACGAGAAGCCATCGAAATCGTGAAACGTCCGAATTGTATGAACACCCGCGACGACACAAGCCGATTACCTGCATCGTGGTTACCAACGTTACTACAAGCAACGGCCGGCCATTCTCTGCGAACACCAGCCATCCGTCCTAGCAGTACAGCTCCCTCGATGCTAGTTGCCACAGTAATTGATAAACAACCTATTCAGTCAGCTGTGCATCAAGTTGACAGTCCGTCGTGTTGCCGCATAACTAGAAGCCAAACCCGGACTACAAGGACTTGAAAATGACGAATGTGATTTCGTCGAAACGTCGTCCAACCCCAAACGCCATTCAAGATGTTCTTCAACCAGTTGAAGAAATCTTCAAATTTATTAAGCGGTATGACACCCTGAAATGTTTACCTTTAATATATATATATATATATATATATATATATATATATAAACACAGAATCCTTACGATCTCACACCCAGATTTCCATAGGACCAATCTTAATTAATTAATTAACATTCTTAAATTAAATAATTATCCAATTTCACTATTAAATTCCATTTTATTCTCCAATACGATTAACAGGGCCACTCCTCTTGATAGGTCTGTAAACGGGGAAGACAAACCCCCTATGTACAAAAGTCTCATTTACATTAAGGGGCTATCCCACATAAGAAAAAGGGTTTTCCACAAATTCAATCACATAATAATAGCAGATAAGCACCACCATATTATAAAAGATTGTTTCTCCAAATTGAAAGATACAACTCCAATTATGTTAACCCCAAATGTCATCTATCAGATAAATTGTAATGGCTGTCAGGCCACCTATATTGGGCAAACTTCACATAGGTTGAAAGCTAGGATTACCCAACACAAAAATGATTCCCGTGTAAAACCTAAGGCTTGCGCTTTAGCTAGTCATGTCAACAATACAGGTCATGAGATGGATTTTTATAATACCAAAATCATTACAACAGAATCTAACAGTAACCATCGTTTATTTATTGCAATGTGCCACATTTTTGCCAGTAACAACACCCTCAATTCAAAAACAGACATTGACAACCTTAGTGTTTCATATCACCTCCTGTTAGCCATGTCCAATAACGATTTTTCCTTAGATTTTCCCCAACCTGGGTAGAATCGGGGGTCAATAATTTTCAACCTAAGCTGTTTCTATCTCCTTATAATAAATCTTTCATTCCCATAAATAAATAATTACCCTTTAATTGAATTTCATAAATTTCCTTACTTGTGCCAGCGAACAGTGCCTTTTCCATTTTGAACGTCGCTGGTATGCTACTGACGCCGATCGTAAGGGGCATGCGTGGCCAAACCTGACATCTGCAAAGTTTATAACTTTCTTGCATTCCTTGTCGGGTTTAAACAATTTTATCAATTTGACGGCCATTATGGCTTAAAACCAATAAAAATTGTAGTAATTAATTAATTTTAAATGTATTTGTAATTTTTAACATGTAACCTGGTGACAGGAAATCTAGCTTTACGTTAGTTGTATGATAATAAAAATTTAGATTTATAAAATCTTTTGCGTTAAGATACAGAGGAAGCGCTTGCAACAGCGCAAACGATAAATGATAGAAAACATAACCTTAAGATAAAATTATCAAACGTCTAATATTAAAGGCACAATTCAACTCCTTAAACACCAATCACACTGCCAAAACTGTCTAAATTCCATGACCAACCCTCATCCAGAAAGAACGCGAATGCAATATAGGTACTTGCTAATAAGAAACTTTAATTTTGTTAGCGGAATGTAGGTATGCAACTAAAAAGTAGATACGTAGGAACAACTTGTGTGTTGTATCTTTCCTTTAGTGGTATACATTATGATAACTTTTAATTGTCTTTTTGGCAAGTAATAATTCCTATTTTAACTCGTAAAATACACGCTCTAATGTATTGGCCTCATTTGTAACTATGGAAATGACCTGTATGATTAAATGGTAGCATAGAAACGAAACGCCTATGTTAACTATTAAAATAAATTCCCTGTAATTATATAAAATAATGCTTGAGCATGAAACACTCATTACCTTAGCAAGTGCAATTGTATTCACTCCAACAACCATGGCTACCTTTTAACACCACGACTACACTCAAGTTTTGAAAACTACTGCTACTGCTACAACCGCCCCTACGTTGGAGCACAAGATTCACACCCGCATACTGAGTGTTCATCGCAGCATCTAGCTGATTAAGAAGCATCGATCGAATTCACCAAACAAATCAAAAGAAGAGGAGGGCGAGTATACATTTGGAGAAGATTTAGCAGTAACAGAGGAAGATTGGGAACGCTTTGAAAGAGAAGGCCTACAAAAGTATAATTCCAAACCTACACCAGATGTACGTGACGATGTTCGGAAACAGTTAGCAAGAGAAAGAAAACGTTTAGTGTGTGACATGATGCTACCATTAAATAATTCTGGCTCCAAATATATATCTTGGACTGGACCCCTTCTGTGATTGCGTTCCTAGTATTAGAATGTTAAAACAGGGTGTCGATGACGGCGTTAATTTTTCGGTAAGCACATTTTCTGCATTTGTGGAGAATCTGCCTACTATTTTGGATTTTCTAGCATACGGAAAATTGGAAAGGTTCGAACCTTTAGACTATTTTGTTGTGAGTGACGTACACAATTCTGTGAAGTTTGTGCCCAAAACAACACCGTGTCAGTTCGAGTTATATATAGCACACTCAACCCTATTAAATTTAAGCAGAATGACCGTATTTTTATTAAAAAGTATTAACGACTTAGAAAAGCAAGTGTATGGCTTTGATTCCTTTTGCCAAGATGTGGCTCTAGAAGTCGTTAATTCTTTCCTACCTATCTGTACTATAGTTTTAAATATATTGAAAAGGAATTACGCTGATGATTCTATTATAAATGAATTATTTTTTAAGTGTCCTACGTTTGTTATATGTGATATAGAGCGAATTGTTGATTATTTTCGAAAATATAACAAATTGAATAATATATATACATATAAATTGTTGTAAAAACAGGTCTTTATATTTACCAGAATAAAATATAAGATCGACGTGGTTTTGTTCTTTATTACCTAGAATTAAAAAAAAACCTTTTTCCAGCGTAAAGTATTGATTAAACAGTCAAAATAAAAAAAAATACAATGTAAATATATTCAATTACAATAAGTAAAAATCAGGTGGCAGTGTTAATGAAGCTATTTTAGTAAAATCATCATCATACAATATTTTTATACAACGATCATTATTTTCCTAATTATTGCTAAAGATAGATAAAATATCAGAAAACGAAACACCGTTTATTCGTAAGTATAAGTATACTAAACAATACTTTCCACAAACGTTTGAAATTATATTTTGCCACATCTTAAAGTTATAGATACAGTATTTACTTTTTTTTTTAAGAAATGTTAAATGGTTCCCTTTAGGTGATCGACCAAAAGAATCAAAATATTCCCCCTAACCGTAAGAGTGAGTAAAAACGGCATTCCAGTGTTGCCCAGATTTATGGGAAAGATCAGTATTTGCAACTATGACACATGGGATAGCTATGTGCGCAGGTAATTGGTCAGATGCAAAAATATTTCGATTGACATTCAACGGACTCTGAATAGTTTCCAATGCATTCTGAATGTCTAACAAGTGTCATTCAAGCCTATTCCCTAACTTTTATAAAATCGAATCGAAGTTGACGCATCGGATCGGAATCTCAGTAAATCGGAATGACAAACTTCTATCGCGTTCCCGGTATACGATTTTCGGTATTCCGTAACAGTGGTAGAAGTTGTCTAGTAGCAGTTGGGATGATTTCTATCGGCGTTGTTTACATAAATATGACAACACTGCAATAGCAAGCGATAGTCAACCTTAACTTTGACAGTTAGTGAGCGACCAGCTGCAAGCGCCAAAGAAATTGCTATGCTGCATGAAAAAAGAAAGTTGTGGAAATACCAAATCCCTGGAAAAACCTCCTTTGTTTAAGGGTTGCATTCTTGAGGCAGGTAAGAACATACACATTTCTAAATACAAGTTTCCAGTTGCAGTTTTATATTCGAAGTGTACAGGTCATCATAACCGTAATAATTGTTATTAAATTATTATAAATGGCTGTTTCTAATAAGAAAAAAACCTCTGTCGAGCAACTGAATATTCTTGTAGATTTTATTGCAGAAAACAAGGTTTTACTGCATGGTAAAACAAAACCGTCTGAAGCCGATGGAAATGTTATTGAAAATTTGTGGGAAGATGTGTCGGGGACGTTAAATAGTTGTGGATCTGGACCTAGCAAGACCAAAGAGCAATGGAA
Organism: Agriotes lineatus; assembly: GCA_940337035.1. Classification (NCBI taxonomy): domain Eukaryota; kingdom Metazoa; phylum Arthropoda; class Insecta; order Coleoptera; family Elateridae; genus Agriotes; species Agriotes lineatus. Next base: position 159,230 of record CALNHX010000791.1, read on the forward strand.
GAAGGTACTTTGAAATTTTAAATATATTTATAAATTATAGTGGGTGCTGGGTGAAATGGGATGCACGGTCCGGTGCATTCTGCATGCGTTGCCAGCGAAGTAAGGTTTATGGTAAGATCAGTGTACGTCAAAGCGTTGTGGGTGCCGCTATTGTCTCGTAATGTTTACAAGCAATGTTGTTGCGCTCTCGGCGGTAGTCCAAATTAATGGTTTATGTTAGTTGTTAGGTCTTGATGATTTTTTTTAGAGAAAAAATACGAGAGTCTGTTCAACGTTACATTTTTGCGCATGCGCACTAGACCGGACCGTGGACCCAATTTTTACCGTGGTTGCTCTTTAAGTAATCCCTTGACATAACGCTGAAAATTACATTTCATTACACTTAGCTAATTATTTTTTCCAATTTGCAGACATTTATCGACTGGAAGTGCCACACGCGCAAAAAGGCAAGGGATTTGTTGAAAATGCAGCAGGTAACGGGAGGTGGTGAAAGCAATAAAAAAGCTTAACTGCCACAGAAGAAAAACTAATGGCTCTTCTGTCGTGGATACCAGTGAAGGGGATTAGCAATGTAGGAGAACCAGGGTTGGAGAGTGAAGACGTAGAAGAGGTGGTCAGTATCCTAGAGTTACCGCAGCCACCATCATCACCTGAACCTCTGTCGCCAGCAGTCGTTTGTTCTCCTATACATAATAGCTATTTATGCAACAAGTGCTAAAAGTCGACTTTTATGCGCGAGACATGAAAATTATGAAACGAAGCCGAAGGCTGAGTTTCATAACATGTCTCGCGCATAAACGACTTTTAGCACGCGTTGCATACAATATTTTATCTACGACCTTAATTTTACCGTTATTAATCCATAAATATCGATTTAAGAAAGGTTCGCATCTGCGACGCTGCGTCATAATGAATAGTAGGCCTGCTCCGCTGGCGATTGTTTGGCCACGCCCGTGCTGTCAAGGTTGAGTTACGAAATGTAATTATTGATACTCCACATATGACTGTATTCATTACATAACGCTTTAATTATTTCAAAAACGCTTTACCTGTAACTCAAGAAGCAACTAGAATAGCTTTACGACTTCACTTGCAGTTCGAAATTGTAGTTTTGAACTCGCTTCACTTTTAGTACATGTGCTAAAAGTAAACAGCTGATTTCTTTAAACACGGTAAACTATAAAACGTCACTTTTAGTGAAACAAGCTAGCGCTAAAAGGCCTACTTTTAGTAGTGGTCGTAGATAAACGAACATTTTTAGCTGGTGGCAGTAGTACAAAAGAGAGTCCAATAATAAAAAAGAGAAAAATTGCATATAAAGGTAACACTTTCTATTTCTTTATTTAATTTACAATTAAAACAAGGTAATGGCATTTTTGGTTTAGTAAAAGTACAAATTTTTTTTCAGATAAATCATCCACTTTGCAAAAAGCAGCGGAAGCCTTTGCAGAAGGACAAAATGCTACTGCAGAAGTATTAAATAAAATACTTGCTCTGCGGACAAATGCAACTGAATCGACTGAAAATAAAAAAAGGGAAACCGATTTAAAAGAAATGGAATTGAGGATTCGAATTTTAGAAGCAAAAAATAAAGAAAAAGAATTGGCTCTAAAAGAAATAGAATTAAACCTAAAGGAAAGAGAGTTAAATATTTTAGAATTAAAAAAATAATTATTGTGAATTTTGTAGCTATAAGTATTTTTATTAATAAGTTTCTGTTTCACCATTTAACTTTTAAAAATTGCAAATAAAATGCTATAACATGTTTGTTTGTTTTATTATTGCAGTTTATAGATATTAACGATACAAGTTTGATTATGAGCATCTTAACGAAACGAGTTTGATTGCCTAAACGAGGCGGTGAGCCGAGTTTTGCGGCAATCAAACGAGTTTCGTTGTATGCCATAAGCAAACGTGTATTGTTCAATATTTTATCTTCATCAATAAACTCTGGTTCACTGTATAAAAAGAGTGCGGTAATATTCATTACCGCACTGAGTGCGGTAATATCTGTCCATTACCGCACTGAGTGCGGTAATATCCATTACCGCACTCAGTGCGGTAATGAAGCTCTTAACGATACTAAAATTAATTTGGTTAAGACGCTATAACAACACGGATGAAGATAAAATATTATTACATTATTATTCGAAAAGAATTATATTTTACATAAAATTGTTACGAATTAACTGCATTCTAATACGTCTGCCTGCCGCTAAGATGTCATTCGGTTCATCTCAAATTAAAATAAATTCACATGGTAAATTCTACAAAATATAATTAGTTTAACGTAACGCACCTTGCATGTTCTTTGCTATCACATTATCATTTTCCAAATCTAACGCTTCATCTAGTTCAACATTATTTTGAATTAAAATATTGTGCAATACACAGCAGGCGTGAACTATTCTGGCTGCTTGTGCAGGGCTGTAATGCAGCACACGATGTTTTAACAGACAGCGAAAACGAGCTTTTAAAACACCATTACAACGTTCAATCGCATTTCTTACACGTCTGTGGGCTGAGCTGTAACGGCCTTCGGGTGTCTCTTCAGCAGCTCCTTCAATAGGTGTCAATAACCATGGCTGAAGTGGGTAACCTGAATCACCTAAAATATGAAATATAAATATGGTAGTAAACCAGTTACTAACTTAATTTACCCAGTAACCAAGTACCACGCTCATTTACATCTTGTAAGTGGCGTGAATAATTTGACATGTTCCATATTGCCGAGTCATGTGTTGACCCTGGGTATCTCGCATTGCAATTTAAAATTTTTAAAGCGGAATCGCATATCTAAAAACAAATAAGTACATTATTAGCATCTGTTCTATACATAAATTATAATACTAACGAGTTGAACATTTATACTATGGTATCCTTTCCTGTTTAAATAGGCATAACCTGGATGTTGAGGGTGTTCCAGCAGTGGTGCAACAATAGCCACATGAGTACAGTCAATGCAGCCAATTATTCCCGGAAATTCGTACTTTTGCATAAATCTAAATAAACAACTTAAATGTTAATATATCTTAACATTAATTATTACAGCTCACATAACTTACTCTCTTTTAATTATGCGTCTTTCTTCTTCATTACGTGGGAATCGAATGTACTGCCGAGAAAACTGAGTTGACAGAATTTCACTAACGGCAGCTACGCTGCGACTCACTGTAGTTTGGCTTATGGCTAACAAAAAATCTTGCCCTACACTTTTTTGGTAACTACCATGAGCAAAGAAATGTAGAGCACATAAGACCTTAAAATTAAATTGCGTTAGAGAATGTTATTTCTAGCACAATAAACAATCAGTGATTAACCTTAATATGGTTTGGAACGGATGTATTTCTCACTGGCTCCATTAGAAAAACACTGATTTCATCGATCATGTTCCTCGCTAGATGCTTCGGTAACCGATACAGTTTTTTAAATAATACTTCGGGAATTTCAAAAGGATTACTCCTGTCCCGCAACATCCTTCTTTCTAACTGAAATAATTGCCTGTAAAGTTAATAAATATAGTAGAATGGATAACCAAAAAAGGAAATTAATTAGAACGTTTTTATAGGTTAAGTAAATATACATCTACTTACATTTCAATTTCCTGTTGCAGTTCATCAGCAAGAATTAACACAAAATTTAAATTAACTGCCATGGCCTCAACTATGCACTATTTATTATCAAATTAATTAATTGGAAGGTACAAAACCTATAATCCACCTAAACCAAAAGTAAACAAAAACACTTGTAGTAGGCTCACAGTGCGTACCCTTGCGCAGGCGCAGCGCAGATTACGATGATACAATGCGATTTCGACTGCTACAGGCTCGTCGAGTTGGATTTCTATCGCCCATTTCTACTATCGAAATTTGAAGACGTTAGGGAATAGCAACTAGAAACAACTTCTATTCGATCGCGTGATTTCTATTCGATTTACTTAATCTCTATTCGATTTCAAGTTAGGGAATAGCCCTGAATGGCTTACGTTATTTCCCTAAATTCTTTTCCGTAAGTACATTTTGTGAAAGTCTACAAAAAATCATTTGCGTATATACGTACAATGGCAATTTTCCTAGCCTCAGGCACAAACAATCCTTGTGCTAGAAATTTTTAGGCTTAAACACATGGTTTTCAATCATGGGTATTTTTTATTAGTATGAACTTTAAATGCGAACTTTTAGACTTTCACTAAATGTATGTATGCAAAATAATTTGTAAAATAACTTGAACCAGTGACACTTTTCTACACGCGAAAACAAAAACAATATCAAATTTTAGTTAGCAACTCTTGAGGCAAAGTTGACACTGCTTTTTTCCAGCAATGATGTCCTTGTTAGGTAACACCTACATTCTTTATTTTAAAAAAACAACATCCCGGGGCATCATTAATCTATTACCTCCTAAATTTTCCGCCCCAAAATACCTCCTGCTACGCACTCGGGATTCTTGTTGAACGGAAAATTTACTTGACACACTCTGACAGAAAAAGTCTAAATTTAATCGGCTATTTTAATGCACTTGGGATATTACTGTTGAACAATAGTTATTTATGCATCAAGGACGAAAAATTGGCTTTTTATGGACGATGCCTGCAATTGCTGGCCGAGGCGATGGCCGAGGCAAGCAATCAGGCAAGGCCATAAAAAGCAGTTTTCGTCCGAGGTGCATATTAAATTTTTTCGTTGACCGTCATAATTTGAAAAAAAATTAAAGTGAAGTCCGAATTATAAAGTTGTTGAGAACAAAAAGCGTTTACGGACGAAAAGTGTTTGCGGACGAAAAGTGTTTACGGACGAAAAGCGTTTGCGGCTGTAAAGTGCAGCCGTAAAGTGTTTGCGGACGAAAAGCATTCGCGGACGAAAAGCATTTACGGACGAAAAGTGTTTGCGGACGAAAAATTAATGGTGTCCAAAAAAGTGGCATTTTTGGTACGCAAATGCGTCCGTAAAATCACATTTTATAGGGAGGTCGACGGAAAAATCATTTTAATGTAATTGAAAGTTTGACATCTGCTTTTACTTGCAGTTATTATTGTGAATTATGTCATTATAGATATAATGCACCAGGCAATCACTTAAAATGTGTGCTCCTCTTGTCAAATTACCCCTCCATGTTCTGCAGGTGGAGTTTCTATTAAATTCTCTGAATTTAACCGACATTTTAGAGGAAATAACTGTTTCGAACAGCACAAGCAAAAAATATGTATTACAATAAAACACTGTCTACTGTCCTTAGAAACGTATTACGTTAGTAAAACAACGACAACTTTGCAATCTGTAACATATGTCAAAAATTGAAACCTAGAATGCATCAGTGTTACATGCCTGCAAGCACTAATAACAGAGATTTAGACAAATTTCTTTTCAGTTTTCACGACTTTGAATGCAAGCAGGAGAAAATTATTCTGGGAGGAATAATATTTACGAGCATAAAGTCACTTTGTGCGTGTCGGAACAAGTTTGTGTTTATTGTGTGAGTGATAACAACATGTCAGAAGAATGTGAAACATGTGGAGAAAAACAAAGAGAATTTCCTAAAACCCGTTACCAGTTTCTTAGATTACGTTTCCAATGTTCCATCTAAATTTGGTCAAATGACCGAGGACGGATTGAAAGACTTTTTGGAATGGTACACGTATCAAATGTTCACAGGAGCGGTGTTTATTTTAAAAATGCGTTAATTAAATACTGCACTATGGATGTAGATATATTAAGGAAAGTATGATTGATATTTTGGAAGCAGTTTGTGGGAAAAAATATGTCCATCCGTTTTAAGAAGCATTCACGATTGCTTCGGCTTGCAATATTGTGATCAGAAGACTTTTTCTTAAAACCAATATAATTGCTATAGAACTAAGAGGTGGTTAGAAAGCAGCGGATAAACAATCTCTTATTGCTATTAACTGGTTATTATATGTCGAGGACTCTCAAAATATTAGAATAAAACACGCTTAAAATGATCGCGAAGCTCGCTTAGCTTCAGGTTTATTAGTTGACGGATTCTGTGAGGAAACTAATACCGTTTATGAGTTCCACGGCTGTTATTTTCATGGTTGCGAACGTTGTTACCCACAGCAAAGTGCACCGGCTAACGAAAAAGAAACAGAGAGTATACTATTTGGCGTGAACGGACTCAAGCTAAAATGCAAAAAATTCTATCGCTATGGTATATTTTAGTTCAAATGTGGGAATGTGAGTTCAATACTATATTAAAACAAGACGAAAATATAAGAATTTTTTTGAGAGGCCATCCTCTATTACATAGCGAACCTTTAAATCTTAGAGATAGCTTTTTGGGGGGGGGGGGGGGGTAGAACTAATGCAATAAAATTATATCATAGGTGTGCTGATGAGAAAGAAATCTATTATATTGATTACACTAGATTACGGCTTCTTGAATTAAATGACTTCTATGTTCACCACTATGAACCGATGTTTAAAAGGTTGTCTAACTATCCTTTGAAATGGATAATATAGTAATTTTCAAACTTACGAATGTAATTACAAAACGCTATTTGTGAACCCAGTTAATTAAGAAGTTTCATGCAATTAGCTTTACCGATAAAATTGAAATTGTAGAAAGAAAGCTAAATAGGCCATGTGTTTACAGAACGTTGTGTCATTGTTTATAGCTTTAAGTGTTAATGAGATGCGTTGTGGGCATAATTTGTTTTTGCTAGCAAATGGTCTCGAAAGTGTCTGTTGTTAATTTGTTTTGATGCATATCATTTGTAAGACATTTATGTAAAGTTTGTTATAGATTTTATTCGGGGAAAAAGAGATTTTGTAGTATTTTTCTGATCTTATATGATTGTATTTCTCCCAAGATAAGTCATTTGGAAATTTATTTGAAAGGTCGTCAGGAATAACAGTAGTGTTCTGGTGCAAGGTGAAACCAATTACCGCAGTGACAGTGGACATCCAAAAAAATTTACAGTGACGCCTATAATTGGCCTAAAGGTTGTTGGTGGAGTGCGGAATAAAAAAAAATAAAAAAATCCTAAAGGCATTTGCAAAAAAAATTGCACAGTTTCCTCGCTGTCGCCTAAAGAAACACCATTTGGCAATCAACTGAAGGGTGACAAAAGTAGTATTGATTTGCTGCTGGTTCAACACAATGGGAAGGATTGGAAGAAACTTCCACAACTAACTTTTTATAAAAGTCACCTCTCAAATCCTGCCGCTGCACTCAAAGATGATGATATTTTGGAGGGATGCCAAAATCAGACTGAAGATTTTCCTGTTTGAAAAATTTATATTTTTATTTTGTCTAGTTTTTCTGCTACATTTATTTTTGTTAGAAAAATAACGGCAAGATAGGTTAAATGGTTTAGCACTTCTTAACATTCAGAATATCAACCAATGAGCGTGGAAAGGGTGGTAAAACATTTCTTCTTGACCTATAAATGCTCTTCCTAATATTTATGTCATTGGTGGGGACGTCCATCCCGGCAGCCCCTTTCTTGATGCCCATATCTATAATTTTCTATGGACGCTGCGATATGTCTTCCGGTGCCTTTCTCTTCACGTCATGGTAGTTTCTGTAATGTGAAAAATAAATTATTATTTATGCAGAAAGATAGAAACATCGAATTATATGATGCTCCATAACAGATGGGGGTATTCGTTATTTCAAAAATAACAGTCACTCATACTCTTTAATAGGTATTTCGCCACCCTGGTGTCGTCAGCGAATTAAAACTAAACATGAACAACAAAAACATAGCTTTTTATTGCAGCTGAAAGGTACGTTTTCTTTGTAAATTTTTAGTTTTAATTGTTAAGTTGTTGTTAACGAGAACATGATATCGTTCCCCGAAACGTGAATTTTTTAATAATTTAAGTTCTGCGGGGTGGAGAAATACCCATTAAACAGCATGAATTATGTCACGCCACACAAAGGTTGTGGTGATTATCGCTAACAGCCATATTACCAAAGAATAAAAAATAATTAGGAAAAGCAGTTCTTACCTTCACTTCTTAATTTTCGATGCGAGGATGATTATGATCATCGTTTCTTTTTAACAAAACTTCTTCTAATTTATCGATAGATATCGAAACTCTACAGTTTCTTTTCGTACTTCTGTACGAAACACTTAACGCAGTTTCTTTATTCTTGCAGAAGGAGTATTTATCTACAATTAATAACCTTTTTCCGCGCTCACTTAACATTATATATTTTGTTTAGCGGTCTGTTGTACGCTGCCACGAGGTGGAGACCACTACATAATTTAATGCTTATTCATTCGATTTTTAAATCGCGTAATTGCACTCTCACTTTGTTTTTTATTAACATTGAGACAGCGTTCGCGTTTTCCCCTGTCTGTCAGCTTTATTTCGTTTAGCAAGAGTACGTTGCTGTCTTTTTGTCGTATAAAATTTATTACCTCGCCTAATTTATTCCTAAGTTCGTTCAGAAGCGTGCCGAGAAATTTTGTTGTGGGGGGGGGGGGGGGGGTAAGCGTATGGGTGAAGGAGAAAGGGTGGGGGGGGGGGAGAGAAAAAACTAAGATTGGTAATTAATAAATATAATAAAAATTCAAAGAAAAAACTATTTTAAAAAAAAACTAAATTGATTTTTAAAAACCTACAATCCAAAATCAAGTTTTCGATTTTTGGATTTGGCCAAGTCATCAATAACTTCTTCAATACTAACAGGAACTCCTCTGTGAATGTTAAGAAGTGCTAAACCATTTAACCTATCTTGCCGTTATTTTTCTAACAAAAATAAATGTAGCAGAAAAACTAGACAAAATAAAAATATAAATTTTTCAAACAGGAAAATCTTCAGTCTGATTTTGGCATCCCTCCAAAATATCATCATCTTTGAGTGCAGCGGCAGGATTTGAGAGGTGACTTTTATAAAAAGTTAGTTGTGGAAGTTTCTTCCAATCCTTCCCATTGTGTTGAACCAGCAGGAAATCAATACTACTTTTGTCACCCTTCAGTTGATTGCCAAATGGTGTTTCTTTAGGCGACAGCGAGGAAACTGTGCAATTTTTTTTGCAAATGCCTTTAGGATTTTTTTATTTTTTTTTATTCCGCACTCCAACAACCTTTAGGCCAATTATAGGCGTCACTGTAAATTTTTTTGGATGTCCACTGTCACTGCGGTAATTGGTTTCACCTTGCACCAGAACACTTCTGTTATTCCTGACGACCTTTCAAATAAATTTCCAAATGACTTATCTTGGGAGAAATACAATCATATAAGATCAGAAAAATGCTACAAAATCTCTTTTTCCCCGAATAAAATCTATAACAAACTTTACATAAATATCTTACAAATGATATGCATCAAAACAAATTAATAACAGACACTTTTGAGACCATTTGCTAGCAAAAACAAATTATGCCCACAACGCATGTCATTAACACTTAAAGCTATAAACAATGACACAACGTTCTGTAAACAAATGGCCTATTTAGCTTTCTTTCTACAATTTCACTTTTATCGGTAAAGCTAATTGCATGAAACTTCTTAATTAACTGGGTTCAGAAATAGCGTTTTGTAATTACATTCGTAAGTTTGAAAATTACTATATTATCCATTTCAAAGAATATATTAAATTTAGTCAAGATTTCATAAGAGGATAGTTAGACAACCTTTTAAACATCCGTTCATAGTGGTGAACATAGAAGTCATTTAATTGAAGAAGCCGTAAACTAGTGTAATCCATATAATAGATTTTTTTCCCATCAGCACACGCATGATATAATTTTATTGCATTAGTTCTACCCCCCCCCCCCCAAAATAGCTATCTCTAAGATTTAAAGGTTCACAATGTAATAGAGGATGGCCTCTCAAAAAAATGCTTATATTTTCGTCTTGTTTTAATATAGTATTGAACTCACATTCCCATAGCGATAGAATTTTTTGCATTTTAGCTTGAGTCCGTTCACGACAAAATAGTATACTCTCTGTTTCTTTTTCGTTAGCCGGTGCACTTTGCTGTGGGTAACAACGTAAGCAACCATGAAAATAACAGCCGTGGAACTCATAAACGGTATTAGTTTCCTCACAGAATCCGTCAACTAATAAACCTGAAGCTAAGCGAGCTTCGCAATCATTTAAGGCGTGTTTTATTCTAATATTTTGAGAGTCCTCGACATATAATAACCATTTAATAGCAATAAGAGATTGTTTATCCGCTGCTCTATAACCACCTCTTAGTTCTATAGCAATTATATTGGTTTTAATAAAAAGTCTTCTGATCACAATATTGCAAGCCGAAGCAATCGTGAATGCTTCTTAAAACAGATCTACATATTTTTTCCCACAAACTGCTTCCAAAATATCAATCATACTTTCCTTAATATATCTACATCCATAATGCAGTATTTAATTAACGCATTTTTAAAATAAACGCCGCTCCTGTGAACATTTGATACGTGTACCATTCCAAAAATGATGATAAGCAAATTATAACCCCATTACTACTTGAGATACAGCAGTTTCCGCAATTGTCTGGTGGTACCAATTTCACACCTAGGCAGCTTCTTCCACTACTCCGGCTTTTGAGAGATGTTTGTTTATTGTTACAATGCGAAAATTATGTTTTAGTTTGTAAGCGTAATCTTTCTAATCAGCTGTTATGTTCAAAATAAATACATTTAATATTCTAGCTAAGCACTCTCAGTTACAAATCAAATATTTACTTCAAAACCGACTAAATCCAAAATTAGGTGCAAAATGGGATCAATCCAACTAAACAACGTTAGTTTTTTAATGAAAAATTGTCGCAGCTTTATTCTCACACATCAGTTTGGATACTAGTTTTTTAAACAAAATTTTTGGTATACAGTACAAAACGATAGGATTATTACAGACTGCACTACAGTTTTTAGGAATTATCTCAAATTTGTAAAATATGGATTTAGCCGCTTTTGCAACTAGGCGACTCATGTATCACATCCTGTGGCGAATTGGGGGAGCCCGAACGCAGTTCTTATCTATCACATGTTATGCCAGCACCTGCATCGTAACGCGATCGCGAAAATAATTCAATTTCTTATAGCTGCAGGTGTGCTGTGCAGCCAGTACAGCTCGTAGCTCTATGATTGTTATGTGTGTTATTTGCCTATAACGCGTAACTTTATAGGTATCATCTAATTTATTTGGATATTTTTTCAGAGTTAACTTGTCAACAACAGAAGAAGCAGGGGTGAGTTATTTTCTTACTGTTATTTGAAATAGAAAATTGGCGATAGTTTTTCATTTTAGGTATAAACATGAACTTGTCCTTACCCTCAAGCTACAGTTATCATCACATTGATGATTGTTCCTTCAGAGCTAATTTGTCAACAAAAGAAGAAACGGAGGTAAGTTATTTCCTCGCATCTTTTACGGCTGGTCTTATATAGGGCACTAATCTAACGTTAACTTTAAATCGCAGTTAAAATAAACAAAAGCTTATCAAAACGCTGGCGCTTATGACATATTATTCATTAGTAAACAAAGTTTTATGCGCTTTTGTTTAATTTAACAGCGAATTAAAGTTAACGTCAGATTAGTGGCTTTTATAAGACCGGCCGTTAGTGTATAAAAATACCTCCACTAGTTGGTTAAGGCACAAGTCAGGTTTTAATTAAAACTTTGTTTGAAAAGTGAGATAGGTAAACAAATAATGTAGGTGACATAACCTAGAAACTAGGAACTAGGGATGTGTAGGACATGCACGATCTACTCCTACACTGCTGGTCACTCGAAACGGGTCGATTGATTTTTTTTACATTTTTAACACGCTTTTATTAGCTTCGCTTGTAAGTTTGTATGTAATAAACAATTGAACCGTTTTTAAAATGAACATCCACTCAAACTGTAATTTTTTTTTCAGAAATGGATTTATGATTATCAAGATATTACAAAAACAACATGGAGTACAAGACAAACTATTCAAACTCCCATAAAAAGTGCCAAGAAAAATATACTCAAGAGATACTACTACTGCCATTTTAATACTAGACAAACACAGCTTGTCCAACCGAATCAAAGGAAACAGAACGACGCATCTCGAAATATTGACTGCCCAGCAAAACTAGTCCTCATAATAAATCGGATTCCTGCAAAATATTCTCGGGCATCCAAGTCCAAACAGCTATCAGATGAGTTAGTGAAAACTTGACCATGTTTTATTTCCTTCGAGAATAATCACAACCACACGATTGCCAGCGCAGCAGCTTTAACTAAGCGTCCCATAAGCGATCAAACCATAAAAGAAGTTCTTCAATATTTCAATAGAGGTCCTTTGGTTCTAGATTTGGAAAGGATGCCTTAGAAACCCTGGAAAAAATGTATTCAATACAGACACTTTATTCAAAATCTCTGAGCTCTACGCCATATCCTTATGTACTCTAATTATGCAGAGAGCGGCAGATTTATTGGTTCAATCGTCAGAAATATTGTTTGTTGATGCAACTGGGAATTTTGACGTTGAAAACAGCAAATTGGTTTTCTTTGTTACCCAGTCCTCTATTGGGGGAATTCCAGTTGGATGTGTCATTACAACATCTGAAAAAAGCGATGTTTTCAGAATTGCGGTGAGAAATTTAATAGCCATAATGCCTAAGAAAATATGTCCTGCAGTGATTATTACTGACGACGAACGCAAAGAAAGGAAGGTACTCAAAGAATATTGGCCAAATGCTACGTTACTGCTTTGCACGTTTCACGTTTTGAAAGCAATTTGAAAGTGGCTCTCTTCATCCAGCAACAATGTACAGGTTGACGACAGACAAAAGCTTTACAGGTACTTCAGAAACATACTGAAATATAGCAGTAGTGAGAAAGACGTAGACGAAAACATTTCGATATTAAACAAAAGCTGCGTTCATTATCCTAGCAAGACAGTCTTGCTAAAATCTGTCATGGCCGTAATACGGCTAATGCAATTTGTCTGAAACAAATTAATATTTTCATACATAATAATCGTTGCGATTAATCAAAAACTAATTCAAAACAATAATGCATAATCACTTTTAAGAAACTCTCCACAATTAAAAAAAATATCAGTCATGGCCGAACTCCACAAATGACTGAAAAAGCGAACAATTTTTAATAACTGTATAAAACTATCAGAAATATCAGAAAATTAATATCCAATTAGTAAAAATTTTTCAATTTTAAAGATTCTATCATGGCCGAATTTGAATTTCTGCGGATAAAATAGATAATTTATACGTACCTTTCATCAAAATATTGTTAGGAAGAAAAAGAAATTTTAAAGAAAATTTTCAGTAAAAAACATTTCCACAATTAATAAAGTTATTCCTGGCCGACCAATGCAGGTATTTTATTTAATTATAGTATATTCACTAAAAAAATCCATAATTTTTGGTTTATTATAAAGAAAAGTCAGCCTATTCCAAACAGGACAAAGCTTCCTAAAGGGATAAAAAATTACATTTTAACAAATTCAGTCATGGTCGAAAATGGCAGACGTTTGATAAAACTAAATAAGTGACCTTGCAAGATAATCGTACTAGTTCTTCAAAACATTATTTAATAACTTAAAGTATTTCAATTTAAAGTTTTCCCAATTAATATTATCAATCATGACCGATTTGGCAAGCTGTTAAGATAATGCAAATTTAAAATTATACATACTGGTCGCACCAATTTTTCAAAATATGATTATATAAAGAAATTAAAAAAAATTAACATCTAACACAATTATGCATAAAAATTGATGTTTTGGATTTCCAATATAGTAACTTATACGCATAGAACTATTAATTATAAATTGCCTAACAGATCGTAACGTATTTTTCTAAGAGATTTGTAATTTTAAAATGTTAGTTAAAAAACACTGAAGAAGACACCAGATGTCGAAATATATGTTGGACTATTTTTAAACAATTGCTTTGTTACATTTGAAATGTAACAACAAAAATAGCTGTTGCTTTTCCTTTTGCAATCGAATTATGAAATATTCATCCAGCTACTATGTGCATACTAAAAAAAAACAATATTCAAACTGCTTTTAAGGATCACATCACCATACAAAAATTTTTTTAAAAATTTAAAAGATAAAATCAATATAAACCAAAAATCACACATAGTTTACCAAGTCCAATGCAACAATTGTGTTGCCACATATATCGGCCACACAAAACAGTATTCGAGGAAGCGTATGAATCAACATGGGACACTCGATAAGAACAAAATTTGCTTTACCCAATAAACCTAAAACTGCTCTCTCAGACCATGCAATCGAACAATTACACAGTTTTAATCTAAACAAACCCAAAATACTTTACACTGAATCAAATTTTAAAAAACGACTACTTCTTGAATGCATAGAAATTAAAAAATCACCCACTGCAATAAATTACAAAACAGACACTGAAATCTTAAATAAAACTTACGACGATATACTTATTAATAATTAAAAATTTTACCTTCCTTCATTTTAACTTATTACATTAACCTTACTAATTTTTAAGTCCACATACTTGCTTGTTCAAAATTTTTATTATTTTAATAATTATTCAACTTTACAAATTTCGCGGTTTAATTTCAAACAAAATTCCATAGATGTCATTTAACATATTACATTATCTTTAATAATTTTTAAGTCCACATACTTACTTGTCGAAATTGTTCATATTAATTTAATTTTAAAATTTTTCAAATTTCGCAGTTTAATTTCAAACAAAACTGCATAGATGTCGCATAAACTTCCTAGTCATGTTGGCGACCAACAAAATGGAAGACAAATTAACGTAAAAATTTTTGCTCCGTTTATAATATTTAAAAATGTAAGTAAATTTGTTACCTAAATCATTTTTTACTAAACAATTCTACTCTAATAGTTTCACACGACATACTACCAGAGTGATCGTCCAATGGATCATAATTACACTTTATACAAGACTCAACACTTAGTTGCCCAAAAGCACATGCAACAAATTATATTTTAAATTTACAACTAATCAGTAAACCAATTGAACTGGTAAAAAAATACCCAAGAAATTCTTCAAATGTAACGTACTTTAAGTAATTAATGCTTTACCTTTTACAGAATAATATAATTATTAACATAAAAAAATCGTACAAGGTCAACGCACCATCATTGAAGCTGTTGAAAATTTTAATCATGCTGTTTACTAAACTTTGGAAATACGCGAACATTGAATAAAATTACCAAAACATTATAATTACAAAGAAACTTTGCCATTATAACAGAAAATCATAAGGGAAAAAACTTTTAACCTAGCACGTAACCAACACAAGCGTCAAACGTTTATTTAGAGATAAACAAAACTGAAGGCTTCCGTCCACCTTCTTATTACTAACATACCAGGAACCTTATCGACTATTCAAACTCCGATTAGACCACACGTCTTCCAAAAATTACACGAAACATTTTTGCAATTGAAAATTTTTCTGAAACGATAAACGTATCAGGTAAAAAATTATTACGCTTAACTAAAAAATTAAAAATTTTAATATTATAATCATAATAATATCTAAGTTTCTTTTTAGCTATATATTTATTTATTTATTTAGATAATAATTGCCCAACAGCAACAGCCAATAATAGGACAATACAAAACAAAAATACTGGAACAAACAAACAAATCTACATACAAAATAGAAACGATGTGTTGCGCATCATGTCAATGCCAAAAATAATTAACAATTCCAAATTCAAAAGTAAAGATAACACAAAGTTAATTATAATTATAATTGTTACGCTCAGACACCGATCCCAAAATACATGACAATGTGTTACAGTTCAAGTCAGTAAAGTTACATACAGTGTTATAATTGCTACACATTACATAAATGGGAGATCTTAAAGTTAAATTTGTACGCGCTGAGGGAAGATAAAACATCGAAACTTGCCTACTATGTAGTCGTGGTACATGAAAAGATAGTTTTTCATGTAAAAACGAGCAATCAATTTTGTTATGCAATAGATCGTATAAAAATTTAACACTAATATTAACCCTGCGACTCCAGCTCGACTCAAATTGAAATGTATTCAGTAAAAAGTTATGGTTAAAGCCTTGCGGCGGATAAACATGATATGTTTTGAACCACAGAAACTTTAAGAATTTTCTTTGAACATTTTCAATTGCGTTTTTGTGGCAATCATAGTACGGAAACCAAACAAGACAACAATATTCTAACTTGGATCTAACAAAAGAAAAATATAGCACCTTCAGAGCATAAATATCAGTGAAATCCTTGCAATTACGCAATATGAAACCCAAAGCCTTATAAGCAGAAGCAACTGTTTCATTAATATGAGTAACAAATGAAAAATCTGACTCAAATATTACACCGAGATCCTTCGTAGAAGTGCATCGTGATAATATTTCAGAGGAAATCAAATAATCAAACACAACTGGAGAGCTCCTGCGTGTGAAGGTCAATATTTTACATTTCTTAACATTAACGGTTAGTTTATTTGATTCGCACCATTTAATCATGCTGTCAAGATCAGCCTGCAGCTTCACACAATCCTCACTGCCAGTAACAGAAGAAAACATTTTAACATCATCGGCAAACATCAATATCTGGCTTTGTATAATAGCACTCAGATCATTGATAAATAGTAAAAAGAACAAGGGCCCAAGATTTGATCCTTGAGGAACTCCAGAGGTGGCAGTGTAATATAGTGAGTTGTAGCCATTATAAGTAACATACTGAGGTCTACTTTCTAAATATGACTTGAACAAAGAAGCATATGATAGACTAAAACCGAAACTAAAAAGCTTAGCAATTAAAATATCGTGGGAGATTTTGTCAAAGGCTTTTGATAAATCTGTATAGATCACATCAACTTGACCATGATCTTCCAGAACTTCGGATACAAATTGTGAAAAACTACATAAGTTTGTGACAGTTGAACGACTCGGAACAAATCCGTGTTGATGAGGAGAAATGTAACATTTAACATTATTATAAATGTGACTGTAAAGTACCATTTCAAACACCTTAGCACAATTACATAGGATCGCTATTGGTCTATAGTTAGTAATAACAGATGAGTCTCCGCTTTTAAATACAGGACAAACACGAGAAATTTTCCAAGTATATGGAAAAACAGACGTTTTTAGACTTAAGTTAAACAGTATTAAAAGAGGATAAATTAGAACTTCTCTACAATCCTTAACAACATAACTAGGAATGTGATCAAAACCGGCAGAGGGTTTGTTCTTCAAGCGATTAATGGCCAGTCTCACTTCATTTTCAGAAACAGAATTAAGGTTTATACAGGGTAGATTAATTGAACTGTTCCTAAACATCGAGCTATCAAGATCGATGATTTCAGCAGGATGATAAACACTCTTGAAAAAATTTCCAAAACCATTAACAATTTCTTGGGAAGTAGAGTATGTAGTGTCTGAATTATGAATAATACCGGGTATTCTAGTAACATTTTTCTTATTATGAACAAATTTCCAGAACTCCTTGGGATTACTAGTCACAGAATGTTGAACACTTTGTAGATAAATATCGTAAGCAACTCTGATTTGACTTTTTATAAGACTTCGAAGACGTTTAAATTTTAAATAGTATGTATTTGAGTGTGTTTTGACGTATTTCTTGTGGTACGCGTTTTTTGATTTAATGTTATGAATAATATCTTTCGTAAACCATTTAGGATATTTCGGAGATTTGCTCTTAATCAATGGCACATGATTATCAAATATCGAATACAGAATTTTATAGAATTCATCACAAGCTTCATTCACGTCTGCATAGTTATTAAGAACTGACCAATTGGTTGCGAGAAGTGCATCATATAATGACGGAAAATTCGCTTTTTTAAAATTATAGGCTTTGTTGCAAGTATTAACAAGGAAGTTGGGATGCTGATGTAGTTTTAAGCTTAATGTTACTTTCAAGGCAGGATGAAACAAATCTTCTGCAACAATGGCTAATTCATCGTGAATTATTTTACAATCCATGTTAGAAAAAACGAGATCTAATAATCTTCCTTGGTAATTTCTTACATTGTTGAATTGAAGCAAGTTAAGCAGACTGGTAAAGTTGCCCAGCAAACGAGTTAAAGTGTCAACTGATTCCTCGTTACTATAATTAGGCATATTAAAATCACCAATAATTAACAAGCGTTTGGTATCCAAATAAAATTGAACAAAATAATCTAATAACGTTTCTAAAGTTGCAATTGTTGGAGTATGGGATATATAAATAACAAACACATAAAACCAACAAGAGTTAACACAGCATTTACAACCTATTATATCGATTGACTCAAGTGAACCTAACAATTGACTCAGATCAAGTTGTTCAACTATAATATTAAGCTTAACAGCTAACAAAACACCTCCACCGCGTGATAAACCTGTGTTTTCAAAGTCACGATCACATCTAAACACCTTATAAAGATCGGGGCTAAAATATTCAGAGCTAAAACAATCACTAGATAACCAAGTTTCAGTTATAGCACATATGTCATATTCACCAACAATAGTGGATGCGAAGAACTGACGAACTTTATTCTTCATACTTCGAACATTTTGGTAATAAAGTTGGAGGGTTGTTAGTTTTTTGAAACTATCTTGGGAATTCCTTGTAGATACCGAATAGTAATGTTGTTTTCACCTTTAGCAATCCTGTCGTTAAGTTCAGCACGCAGTTTATTCAAATATTCACGTTGAGCAGGCGTTTGATCAGGTCCAAGAGCTACTTGTTCACCATTTAATTTAAGTTGAAATTTATTACGAAGTATTTTTATTGCATCAGATGGATTATTTAAAGTGACTTTCAAGGGACGAGGTTTGTTATCAGATGTTTTCCTACCTAAACGCACAGTTTTAATATTATCTGTGTTTATGGTTTGTAGTTGACTTAGAACAGATTTAACCTTATTTTGATCTTCGGCAACACGAATTTCAGCATTGTTGGCAGAGCTCTCGCTAATGCTATACATAATAATATTATGCGCACGTCGCTGACGTTCAGCTACTTCAGTTATGATTTCTTCCCTTTGGCCCAAATCCAAGACAGAAGATTTATTGATATTTACGGAGTTTCGTTTTATGCCATCAATTTCGGATTTTAACTCCAAAATCAGCTGTTTAAGTTCAAAAACCTCGACACGTTGTGCTGCACATGTATCACATTGATAAGTGATACGACGATCTTTATTTACAAGACACTGGATTTCAGCACGTGCAAGGCCAGAGCAAGTAGTATGTATTGGCAATTTACACAAATCACATTGAATTTCTTTCTCAGGATTCAAGTCCTTATCACATTTCGAGCACTTACTTGTTAAAGCCATTTTGAACTAATCACTTTGCAAAATTTATAACAAATAACTTGAAATATGAAAGTAAAACTATCAAGAATAGCGCACCACAAAATAAACACGTCTGCTCCGTTCAACGTATTCAAATCTATATTCAATAATTATACTTACAATAATTTTAATAACAATAAAACCTTCTAAAACATTAATATGAGAACTTGTGATTACCGAACCCAGTAAAACCACGAAGAAAGGGATGTCCATTTATTACTAATACCTAGTCAACACCATCTTTCCAATTTAATGTTCTTGAAAAATATCGTAAACTATAAATTTATAGAAACAAATTTCAGGTAAAAAAATAAAACTTTTAACTTGAAATTAATATGCTAATTTTATCATGTTAGTATTTTAGCTACATATCCAGTAATTTGTCAACATAATTTTATTTCAAGGATTCGTTCAATAACATTATTTTGTATACTTCAATTTACCGATCTAAATAAAAACGTCAATGAAAGTCTCATATGGTTACTGTTGATTTTATAAAAAAAAAACATCAATCTCAGAACTTGGATGGGAGTTCCACGGCTGCATCTCTCGGCGCCTCGTGGTACGGCTATCACGGAAAAAAGTTGGTCCCGGCGGTCATACAACATCATGACAGTCGTTAGTGGGGTTGGAAGTCCTCATAACTGCACAGCGACGCCTATAATTGGCCTAACGGCTGTTGGCTGAGTGCGAATTAAATAAATAAATAAATAAATAAATATGTGATCTTCCTTCAGCAAACATCTTTAGGTTTATAATATTTAATTTCCTTTACAGATGATTCATAAAATTTTTCAAGATATCAACTTTAGTACTACTAACAAAAAGTTTTCAAGGAATAGTTTACTCGAAATATAAAATGTAAATCAAGAATTGAGATTTTAAACAGGTAAAATGTAAGAATTTTATTCCTTCACCAATCTAATTTGCGCCTTTTTTTATTTTACAGGTCCATTGCACATGTTAATCTCATTTGATTTTAATTTTAATTTGTCTGATGAAGCAGAAATATTTGTCTGCTAAACGTAACTGTTCAAATTTTTATATAAATTTTATTGAAATGTATTGACTAATACTGGTTATTTTTTATGAAAGACTAAAAAATAATAAGCTCAGTAATTTTACAATTTCATTATAGCTGATTTATCTCCCACTTTTAATAAATACTTAGGGGTTCACCTAGACGACAGCCTCAACTACAGGAAACACGTAACGGAGACAATACGAAGGACACGCGACGATAAAAAATATCTACCTGTTGATGGCCCAAACTAACAAAATGAGCAGCAGCAATAAAATAGTTATTTAGACCACAAGTGTTAGAAGTATAAGCACGCTAACACGACTTGTCTATAAGATTTTTTAAAATTGCATTAAATACTCAAATCCAAGTCAGTTCAGGTAACTAAGGAAACGTCTATTTAAAATCGTTCGCTCCTAAATTAAAAGCAGTGTCACTGAGTGAAAAAAAGTGGCACTTCACACACCGAAATTTATTTAAAAAGCCTACTTTTTTAAATGAAATTTTAGAAAAACTTTTGTACACAGCAGTGATACGCCCGATCATGAAACAGGCTGCTCCAGCTTGATGTAGCGCCAGCGACTCCATGCTAAGACCACTGCAGGTGCTCCAAAATAAATGTCCACGACTCATTAAGCATGTAGACAGATTTACACGAATCACAGATCTACACGACAGAACACAGAAACCATAAGACAGTACATGACCGAAGCAGCTCCGATATGTTTTGAAAGAAATTAACGCCACCGACTTCCACGTTATGGTGAATGGGTCCTGACGGTTAGGTAACCCCACCTCGAACAGGGGCGACCACAACTAATAGAATATCAACTAACAAAAACAGAAAACGACAGACTCTCTCAGGCGACACGTAGAACAGGTTTTTAACTTATATCTTTTCTTGTAAAAAACAAGGAAAACACAAAATACAAAATGTTAATAAAATAATTGACGATACTACATAATTAAAAAAATATTCCTGAAGTGCAATGTCTAAAAATAAGATGCTTAACTTGCAGGTAACTTTATAAAAAGTGAGTTTTTATTTTTCACTTGTCTAACCATACTTTGTTTCTATTTCAGATACATCCATTTTGTATTTTTATTGTAAATTTTAACAGGTCTGAAGAAGTTGGCAAGCTCAACGAAACGTTACATTTAATAATATTTTATGATGTTTGAATTTCACTGATGCTAATTTCTTTTTGAAGACTAATTTAAAAATAAATTAGTAACTTAATTAAAATCACAATATAATCAAATTAGCTGATCCTTCTCCTAATTTGCGATGTAAGTATTTTAAAACTATTCACAGTTTGCTTGCGTTTCTTGTTTAGTTATTATTATTATCACACTATGTACTTTAATAAACAATATCTTTGATGTTAAGAAATGTGACTGTTGAGAGAACATGCGCGTCATCTCCACATGTCCATATTTTTTTATTTTGGTAATAGAAGTTCTTTTGTCATCCAAAAATTGTTTATAAGTCGAAAACGTTCTTTTCACGTCGCGTGATAAGGGCAAATTTCAGGAAACTGATCTGCTCTGGAATCATCGCTAAATCATTGTTTGAAACACCTTGTTAAATGTTAATAATTTATTGTAAAATTAAAAAAAAAGATTATTTGTACACCAATCCTTTTTAATTTATTTTTACGAGTTTCAAACAATGTATGCTTTCTTAGACATTTCCCAGAAAAAAAATTAGACATTTCCCAGAAAAAAATTAACTATCTTTTTTATATTTTAAGATTAAGAAATATCTTACAAAAAACTAAAAACAATAAAATGTTTGCAGAAGAAGTACTGAATAGGCAAAAACAACAAAAAAATTAGGTAAAAAGGCATTTTTCGAAAGTACGTACATGTTCTTAAACCGATTTTAAATCGGGTCTGCCTTAAATTTCTTCTTTTATAAGAAAATACATTTTGCCTAACTATCCCGTCTTTAGAGACTACAATACTCGCCTCGGGTGTAAAAATTTCTAATTTAAAATGAGAAATCATTTATGCATAATTATGTTAAATAAGTATCCATTATCCAAGTTTTTCAGTGGCTTCCAGTATTGGAAATTTCAATAATTGGCTTGACCTAGCGAAGAGATTGAGCTACCGGCTTTGGGATCAAATTGAGTGAGGTAGCATAAAACTGTATTTGTGATTTTTGACCCTTTTCTGCCGTTAGTTTTTAAAATTACTGAAAACCACTTTCCATTTCCAGCAGATTACGTAGTAAGTATGCCAACATCTCTGTAGGCTTTTGTTGAATCTGTTTCTTTTTAGCACTACGTTTCCTCTTCTAATTTTTACAATAGGACGAATAATTGGTTTTGCAACAGATCACTGTCACCAGTACCTAGTAGATCTTCCGATCAAAATACTTCAAAACTTCCTATACAAAACAAAACTTTAACATCGGCTAACATGGAGCCTCCGAATGAATTAATTTCATTGGTTTGTCTATTTAGCATTACGTAATTTTAGAAACAGCATTTCTGAAAACTGTTTCATACACAATATTGTGATCTTTAGACGACTGAAGATTTCAATCAAATATACAAGCAGAACCATGTTTTCCCTAACAAAAAATTCATTTCCGAAATTTCTTTTCAAAAGTTATTTCAGAGATATTTACTTGTCTTAATTTAAATGCATCATCCGTTATTGCTCATGTAAAACTTGTTTTAAATACTTTATTTGTTCCATACTGACTGAATTAAATTTAATTTGCACACCGAATCAGAAAAGAACCCGAAACTAAATTTATTATTGTTCTTTATACGAGGGGACCGAGAACAATTTTTCCTTTCTCAAAGATTAACTTGTTTTTTATTTTGAAACGTTTTCTACAATTTTAACCTTTTCTATATAGTCTCCTTGCAAATCCACACATTTCTGCCACCGATGCTTCAACTTTAAAATCCCGTCTTTATAGAAGTCTGCATTTTGCTCCTCCATCCACTGGGAAGCTGCACTTTTCACACTTTCATAATCTTTAAAATGCGTTTCACGTAAATGACTCTAAGTTCCTAAATAAATGGTAATCAGAGGGTGCCAAATCAGATGAATATGGTGGATGTGGCAAAATTTGGAAACCCAATTCGGCCGCTTTTGAAGTTGCTGCAACGCAAGTATGGGATGAGGCGTTGTCATGCTGCAGCAGGACACCGTGGCTAAGCATTCCCCTGCGTTTCAGTTTAATATTTTCCCTCAATTTACTTACAATTTACTTAAAATAGTCTCCAGTAATCGTATGTCCCAAAAAACTGAAAGCATCATCTTCCCGGCCGATGGCTTGACTCGAAACTTTTTGGGGGCGGCGAATTACTGTGCCGCCACTGCATGCTGGATTGTTTTGTCTCAGGATCAAAGTGATAAACCCAGCTTTCGTCCATTGTAACGATTTTGTCAAAAAAATTATCAGGGTCAGCTTCAGAATAATTTAAAAGTTGACGACAACTGTTAACTCGATTATGCTTTTGAAAAGGTGTCAGCATGCGTGGCACCCACCTGGCAGATACCTTATTCGGGTGTAACTGATCATGTAAAATAGATCTTACCGACCAATCGCTAATATTTGTACTTCTTACTATCTCATCCACCGTCCTCCATAACTGATTTTTCCACTTTTGCCACCATTTCTTCATTTTGTGCAGCTGCAGGGCGCCCACTTCTTTCATCGTCTTCTAAGCTTATTCTTCCATGTTTAAATTCTATTACCCAACATCTAACTGTAGATTCTGAAGGTGCAGACTCCCCATATACATTTTTTAAACGTTCCGAAATTTCCGTGAAGTGAATTCCCTCTTTTGTGAGAAATTTTATTACAGCGCGGTACTCGATTTTTTCCATTTTCGATTACCCTGTTATATTCTGTTTTATAAATCAGAAGTTAATAGACGAAACTTTATGAAATTTGCAGGCACAACTACCAAAACTTTGACAATTATGTTTTTTTTCCATGGCCTAATGAGATCGGCAAAACTTTTCTCGGTCCCCTCGTATATCTTGTATTTTAGGAATCAGTCTCAGATAACCCGTTTATGACTGGTGACGATGAAACACATGCTAATTGTGACATTCCTAGTAGTCCTGCAAGCAATAAAGATACTTCGGTTGATGATGAGGTAGCAGACCCTGATTATGAACTTGATGAAAGCGATAGTTCTTCTGTGACTCTAATTTGCTTCAGTTTGATAATTCAAATCAGTATTAAAATATTTTTTAAACAATATCCTAAACTTTGCCTCAATTATTTTGTTCGCCAGAGGATCTCTCCTCCCCTTACTGTTTGGTTCAGGATACAGATAATGAACTGGTTCAAAATCAGGTTGCAACAGATGATATTATCCTCAAAAGAACAGCAACAATGGACAGCTCAGATTCTCAAAATCATAAACAAGTTGGAGCAGCTGATAGTTGTCCTCCAGAAAACACAAACAAACTGGGCAGCTTCAATTCTAGGAAACAAGTTTTTTGTTACTATTGTGAATCAAGCGTACAAATTTTTTTTAGACATATATTTAGGAACCACAAAACGGAATTCGAAGTACAAAAGGTTATAGCATTGCATCCCCACAGTAAACAAAGACATGAATTACTCTATTCTGTACGAAAAAAGGTAAATACCTAATCAGTAATGAAGTAGCCAAACCAGTTAGAACAGGTTTAGATGGTACAAATTATCTACTGTTTCCTTGGATTTTCTATTCCGGCAGAAATTTATGGCGACATCGTACACAATGTTCAGAGATGTGTTCCCTTCGGGAAATGCAAGCTGCAAGCTGATTCTCAAAATTTGTTGTTACGCCATCTGAGAACTGATCCCCAATTAAAAACGGATGAGAACAGAACAAATTTCTCTTGTCGCTAAGAAAGACCCACTCATATGTGCATTTTCTTCAAGATATTTTAAAGTGAATAGAGAAAAGTACTTGCTTCTGGTTGCTTCACGAAAAATGGGATAATTGATTTTTTGTTGAAGTAAAAAATCTAAAGCCCCCCCCCACATTAAAGATCTTTTTGAGGCTCTTAAATCAGACAATTATGATGCGTTAGTGTCAGCAACAAAATCGGTCGCAAAATATGATCGTGATATGCAGCGTTACCTATCTCCCAAATATGTTTTAATCATTGATACAACCTTAAAGCAGTGTTGCGACGTAGCACTCTTGTATATTAAAACGAAATCTGTTTCAGTGTTCCAAACAATACAGTCAGCAAACATTGACGTGGAACTGCAAACATTAATCCAGTTAATAGAAGATGGAACAAAGTCAGTTTAGTGCCACTTGCTAGCAATCTAAACTTATTAAAAAATTGTCTTATCGATAAGGCCAATGAGGCATTATCAAAATTACAAGAATACAGGGTGATTTTGAATTACACATATATACTTAAATCTCACATAGAAAAAGAATAAACAAGTAGAACTGCAAATTTTGGTGATTTCCGTTTAGACGCCTTCCGTTTAGAGTCCTCGGACTAATTATACCGTTTTTCTTCCGTTTAGACTCCTCGGATTTGAAAAACTAATTAAGCATTCCGTTTAGACTCCTCGACTTTGGCGGTGACGTCATTGGAATGTTTGTATTTCTTCACTCTGACATAATTTCAGTTTTGAAAAATCAAGTATGCCTTGGAAATTTTCAAAAATCTATTTTTCTGTAGAGTACCGTGCCTTTTATTTGGCGAATACGACAAAAAGTTATGAAGAAAAATTTTTTAGAATCAACATTTAGGCACCTATGCCAAATTTCAAAATCCTCGGCCAACTTTGATCTCTCACATTTTCTTTTATGTTTGTCCCAAGTCAAAGAATTTTACTTTTAACAAAGACTGCCATGGAAAAACAAATATTGTTAACAAAGTTTTTTATTTCATAACTAACCGACCCGGCAAACGTTGTTCTGCCCAAAAATAATTTGTCTCTGAAACCCCGTTTCACCACTATAGAGTTTTAATTTTATGTCATGTCCATCGTCTTGGACTTAAAAATAAATTTGAAATTTTGTTTAACAGCTGTTTTTGCAATTTAAATTTCATGTAAGGTTGATGAGTAGTCACTGGCAATCATGCTCATACCATAAAGGGTTCACATATCTACCAGACCATCTCACTCACAAAGATTTTTGTCAGACACATTAAAATTTTATTGTTAAAAATACGTAAAAAGTTTGTGTAACGTTTCGCTAAACATAGTTAGCTTCTTCAGACAATATTTGATTAAAATAGGACATTTGTTGAATAGTATCACATTGTTAAACTGATTATATTAGCTGAAATTTTTCTTTTATTATGCAAGGTGAGTGAGATGGTCTGGTAGATATGTGAACCCTTTATGGTATGAGCATGATTGCCAGTAACTACTCATCAACCTTACATGAAATTTAAATTAAAAATAAATGCCATTTTCGCAATCAACGTCCCAAAAATCCTCAATAACGACACCCATATCGATTTTTAGGCTTATTTACCCCATTTCACCCCCTAAGAGGTAGCGGACCCGACAGACGTTGTCATGCCTGAACGTTGGTTTGCCTGGTATTAGCGGGTTCAACAAACGTTTTTTCGGTATTCGAATTTTCGATTTGTTTCATTTAAAAAAATATTGGGAGTGGTGGGGGGGGGGGAATTCGTAAAAAGATTTTTTTTTTAAATCCTAGAACCCGATTGCAGCGCCACCTACCGGGTCCAATTGTGAAACTAAACCATCCAGGGGCCCACTCAAACACATACAAAAAATTTCATAAAAATCGGTCAAGCCGTCTAGAAGAAGTTCAGTCACATACACACGTACAGAAGAATTATATATATAAAGATATAAATCTTTGTTAAAAATCTAATTGTTTTGGGAAATAATCATAAAAGACAATGTGAGAGATCAAAGTTGGCCGAGGATATTGAAATTTGGTATAGGGGCCTAAATGTTAATTCTAAACAACTTTTCTTAATAATTTTTTGTCGTGTTTGCCACATAAAAGGCACGTTATTCTAAAGAAAAATAGGTTTTTTGAAAATTTCTAAGGCATACTTGATTTTTAAAAAGTAAAATTATGTTGGAAACCTTTAACCAAGCAGGGCTGAACCCCAAAAAATAAAAATTTAAATCGAGAATGTTTACGTTTTACAAGAGTCGTTTTACCTATCCGAGGACACACTGTATATGTTTAGTATACTTAGCCAGTCCTAAGTCTGGGCAGAGTGGGAAGGAATATTTGTCGTATTTTCAATCCACACAAACTAAGCGTTCTTTAATATTTCGAGGAGTCTAAACGGAATAATTAAATAGTAATTAGTTGAGGGAAAAGTTGGAGGACTCTACTCGGAAAATTTAATCCGAGGAGTCTAAGCGGAAGGAGTCTAACCGGCATAAATCCAAATTTTTTCCTATATAAAATATGCTTTAGTTTCGAGAAAAACCGGTTTGAACTTTAATGGAGCTCAGTTTGGGAACCCCATGTAAATTTAAAACTGTAAGGTAGCCATGTTACTAAAAATTTTCAAATTTAACTTGTTTCATTTTTTATTTTCACGACCTAACGTGAAATTAAGTTTATAATTACACTAAACTTTGCTAATGATGATTCATTTGCTAGGAAAATTAATAAATCAATAAGTACTGACATCATTATTTTGTTTAATTAATATGTTAAATATTTATTCATTATTTGGAATTTCGATCAGAAGTATAACGTCTTTAAAATTAAACCAAGCAAGAAGTACGGGCACGGAGCAGTCTCCTACCTAAAAACGTGGCAGAACTTGAGCAAGATGCTAGCAGCAGCGAAAAACCGAAGAATTTTTCCAACCAAATGCCGTCAACAAGAAATAACACCAATCTACCTAAGGGGCTACACGAAAGCAACTAAAAACCTGTTCTGCAGAACCCAGAACAACCGCACACTCAGAAAAATGAACAACACCCAAAAAAGAATGCCGATGCATTTCTACGAGACCATCAGCAAGGAGTACGGGCACGAAGCAGTCTCCTACCTAAAATCGTGGCAGAACTCGAGCAAGATCCTAGCAGCATCGAAAAACAGAAGCACCTTTTCAACCAAATGCGGTCAACCAGGAATAACACCAATCTATTTAAGGGGCTACACGAAAGCAACTGACAACCTGTATATCTTCCAAGGAGGAAAATGGTAATCGTATAGTTGTAAGAGTTGTAGATCTATTTTTATTTGCTCTCTGATTCTTTTGGCACAGGGTTTTCATTAGCCCCTTCAGTCCCTGTGCCAACTCCCATGAACAGTTATTTTATTAATCCGTAGGTGTAACCACCGGATATTTTCAATGTTCAGAACTTGTTGTATGGTATAGTAGACACTTCCCGTTGAATTCCCCTAAGATCACTATATCAATAAGGTACAGCCATTAGTGATTTTTTATATCTATCCTTGTCGCACAATTTTCTCCAACTGGGGATAAAAACACAATCGAAAGATCACGGCCTGCTGAAACGTTTGACAAACGTCACTGGCGTTTGTCAAATAATTCAAAAATAACTAGAGACCCTTGAAATGAGAGACTGGCCATTTACCGGAAGTGACTAGATTCCCCTAGCGAAATGTTGGCAGTTGTCCACAAAATGGCGAATGTGTTTTGCAGGATTTCAATCAATGTGAGTATTTGAGTGTTATATAACTACTAAATGCTGATAATTTGTATTTGTAGCAGCTGTAATTAATTATGTACTTCCCGAAGAATGTGAAATTGAAATGTTGTAAAGGATGTTGGAAGAGGCACAGAGAAAAGTGACTAGCAAAGGAAGAGTGTGAAAAGCAGGTGAAATTGGCAAAAAAAAATGTAAATATTACTGAAAAATCAAATATAAAGTTAAGGAGGAACAACAGAGTGTTAAATGACATGAACCAAAACGTGTTAGTGAGTCAAAATCGTTTGACGTTTGTGATGAAGAAAATGTTACAGAAACGCTCGGTCACCGTGTTGATGATGTGGTGATCAACAAATTTTCAATCTGCAGCATTTATCAAGTGATAAAAATTTTGTACGAGTCCTTGCAAAGTGATCTTCCTACTTGGGACTTTCTCGAAGAATTTTAAAAAGAATTGTTGACCGTTCAAAACAATATTGTTAATGACTCGGCTGAAATAGGTGTTAAAGGTCATAGAAGAGTTTAACAGCGTTTTAACTAAGAAGAATGATCAAAAACAGTTTGTGTTACAAGTAGTAAAGGACTACCGCAAGAAGTACACTCCCCTCCAAAAAAACCGGATCATTTTTTTAATGCTATTTTTATACAACAGATCATTTTTAAATGTCTGAACATGCATTTTATATTTATGTAAGTATTGCTTAATGACATATTCAAGATAATAATACAAATTAGCTATGTTTGTATTAAAAATATCAGGAAAATTAAAAGATATGTAATATGAAAAACTACAATTTGATTTAAAAAAATCAAAAACTGATCCGGTTTTTTTTTAGAGAGGAGTGTATCTAGACTGTAGCAAAAAGAGGCTTTAATGCAACGTTTACATTTTATTTTTTGAAGTTACTGTGAAGCCATGGATTCTTTATATTGTTTCCCTGTTTAATACCAATGTATTCCGTATCTTTGGTATATATTGTAATAAATTTATGAACATGTAATAGTACATCTATACATTTTTAATTTTCCTCTAGGTCTTCAAGATCATTGCGGCACGTCTTACGGTTATCCAATTGGTTTTACATTTTACATGGTTTTTATTTTTCTATTTGGAAAAATGTTAAAAGGGTGAGATCGCCAGAATTTTTAAAAAATTCTATATAAATAAAGATCACCCTAGTACATATGGAATGCATTTAAGTTAAGACAGCTTTAAAATCAATTCTGGAAAATATTTTCTCTAATACAATTGCGGACAAATGGATAGTCTACCTCAGTGTGTTGTTAGTACTACCTCTTCTGCTAATAATTTTAAAAACAAACGATGCCTATTAAAAGAATTCAGAGCATAGTGTTGCGAATTAATAATTATGATTACGGTTAAACAGCTTCTGCCGTGCATTAAAAATAGTAATTTATTATACAAGACGATAAAGTTAAATTTTATCCACGAGCGAATCGTTTAACGTCGAGACGAAGTCGAGACGTTAATGATTCAAGAGTTGATAGAAATAACTTTATCGTCGTGTATAATACAATATTTTTTTATATAGCAAGAACTTTAACAATTTCAAAAGAAAATAATGACAGTCAATCACATTTCAAAATGCCAGTAGCTAGATTGGGTTGCTACGATAATACGAAGCCGTCATATTTAATTTAAACAAAAGTGAGAAAACTAAATTACTTTATCTATCCTTGATGTTAAAGTGCTACTTTATCTACCCTTGCTGTTAAAGTAAAACTTGACCCTTTGTTTTGAGTTGATAAAAGCACACTTTAACATGTGCTATAGAAAAAAAATCAGTTTTCCTGATTTTGTTCCATAATTTTATGTAAATTTTGGTTATTTAAACTCCTTTTGACATAATTTTTGTTGAAACAATGACATTTTTTCTATAGCACATGTTAAAGTGTGCTTTTATCAACTCAAAACAAAAGGTCAAGTTTTACTTTAACAGCAAGAGTAGATAAAGTAGCGCTTTAAGATCAAGGATAGATAAAGTAATTTAATTTTCTAACTTTTGTTTAAATTAAATATGACAGCTGCGCATTATCGTAGCAACCCAATCTAGCTACTGACATTTTGAAATGTGATTGACTGTCCGTATTTTCTTTTGAAATTGTTAAAGTTCTTGCTATAGAAAAAATATTGTATTATACACGACGATAAAGTTATTTCTATCCACTCTTGAATCATTAACGTCTCGACTTCGTCTCGACGTTAAACGATTCACTCGTAGATAAAATTTAACTTTATCGTCTTGTATAATAAATTACTATTACTTGGTAAATAAACACATATTTTGTTAAAAAAAAGTTACGCTTTTTGTTAACTGTACAAAATGTAAATTTTCGTTTCACTACTTACAAAGTATTTTTGTGGAATATAAAAATTTGTTGCGGCAATACGACTTTTGTCTGTGTAACTTTGCAAGCGTGTTGTCTCAATTTATGAAAAAATTCATGTAAATCTACCAAAGGATGTTTGCCAAATTTCAACCACATGATAATATGTATATCAAAATTCACTTTTCCGTCTAATAATTGCGATACAAAAGTTATGAATATAAAAAAATATAAGAATTACTAATAAACTGTGTTTTTACGAGTCATTTCCTTTATACTTTACTTTAATAATAATAAAAAAAAAAAAAGATTTTAAATTTTAGAGATAATATTACAAATAATAAATTGCTAAAGAAAATTAACAATACCAAATCCTTTCTTAAAAAAAATAAAGAAATATTAATTACCAAAGCTGATAAAACACAAACTACAGTAATTATCAACAAAACTGACTACAATAATAAAATGTTTGATCTTTTAAATGACACAGAAACTTATAGTAAAATTGATAAGGATCCTACTGACAAAATTCAAAAATTCAATAATAAAATTTTGAAAAAATGGGAAGATAACAATTACATAGATAATATAACTTACAAAAAACTTATAACCCATAATGGACTTCTGCCTAAAATTTATGGTCTACCCAAATTACATAAAAATAATTACCCTTTACGTCCTATAGTTGCTTCATATATGAGCCCTTTATATAAATTATCAAAATTTTTATCTAATATTTTAATTAACATTACTCAAAAAAACATATACAGTGTAAAAGATTCTTGGACATTTAAAAATTTTATTGATACTATATCAGTACCTAAAGATCATATTTTATTCTCATTGGATGTTATATCCCTTTATACTAATATACCAATTAATTTAGCCATTGAATCCATAGATCAATATTGGAATCAAATTAATAATTTCACTAATATTCCTAAACAGGATTTTATTGAAGCTGTACAATATATTTTACAATCTACATATTTTTCATTCAATAATCAAACTTATAAACAAAAATTTGGAGTTGCCATGGGACAACCTCTATCAAGTACTATTGCAGACTTAGTGTTACAAAAAATAGAATCTGACATTTTAAAAAACATAAAGGACATTTGTTTTTACAGACGTTATGTCGATGACATTATTATCTGTACAGATAAAAAAAACATAGACTACATCCACAAAATTTTTAATGATTACCATCCTAGATTACAATTTACAATTGAAAAAGAAAATAATAATAACACCATAAATTTCCTTGATTTAACTTTAATTAGAACAAATAATGGTAAAATTGAAACTAATTGGTTCAGAAAAGAAATCAAATCAGACAGATATTTAAATTACAATTCACAAACATCCTTAAAATACAAAATTAGTGTAATTAATAATTTAACAGATCGAGCAATATTACTTTCATCTAATAAATTTCACACAGAAAATATCTCTATAATTAAAAAAATATTAATAAAAAATAACTACCCTACTAAATTCATTAACTCTAACATTAAAAAAAGATTAAATAAAATTAAATTTAAACACACATTAAATAATAATTTAACATATGATTTATACCCTAACTGCTTAGGTCAAGAATTTAATAATTATCAATATACTCAAAATACAAATTATATTTCCATTCCTTTCATACCTAAAATATCACAAAGCATAAAACAAATTTTACAATCCTATAACTACAATGTTGCTTTTAAAAATCATAACACAATAGGTCAAAATTTTTTTAATAAATTAAAAGATAAAACTCCTCTTCTTTCTGAATCTAATATAGTATACCAAATAGATTGTAATGATTGTAATGCCAATTATATTGGTCAAACTAAACAATTATTAAAAAAAAGAATTGCTCAACACAGGACTTCTGTAAAAACAAAAGTCTTAACTCCTAACAAATCTAGCACAGCACTATCCGACCATTCATACGATTTTTATCACAATTTTAATTTCAACTCTCCTAAAGTGTTGCAAACGGAAAATAACTTGCATAAACGTTTACTTTATGAAATGATCGAAATTAAAAAAAACCCAAATTCGATTAATTACAAAACTGACATTGATAATTTGCATTCTATTTACTATAATCTTCTTTAATTTATATCTCTTTAATTCAAGTTATACTAGTATATTAATTCTCTCATATTTAATTAATAATTTTTACTTATATTGCTTTTTAGATTTTGGGATATCTTCTAGCTATTTAACTTTTAACCATTGGGAATTTGCCCATCTGGCATGCTCTCAGATCTAATAATTGATATGACGTCCATTTTGCGTAAATTATTTAAGATTGTTTGAAATTTAGTTTTCGCTTTCCATCCTATGCCTAACTATTTAACAACAATGCGGGGGAGTGTTAATTCCTCCCCACATATTAATTTTTACTTATTGGTAAGAATATATTATTGCATATTGTCTTTTTGAAATTCTAACCTTATTCTCTCATTTCCAGATTGTTAATTTTTCATAATGTACCACCTATTACAATATTTTATATTTGATATATTTGAAATATGAATTATTTGATTTCAAAGGTAAGGTTTTTTAATGGGTATCTCTGCTTGTAAAATTCTAACCTGTCTCTCATTTCCAGATAATGTTTTATTACTACATATATTATTTCAATTAATTTGTCTGAAGAAGTTATTTATATAACGAAACGTTACTAATGCTGATTATAATCAGCTGAAGAAAAATATATTTGGCTGTTTTATTGACCTTCATGTCCCTATATTTATACTTTACGTGTGCGCCATTTTGGGGACAAAGTTCGCCTCAACCAATCAGGCCAGCGACGGCCAATGGCCAGTCTTTAATTTCTAGGGTCTCCAAAAATAATTTGAAGCAACTTTTACAAAAACTACTGACATTATATTTTCTATGCTACTGTCATTAATTCCTGCGTATTTACTTTCACTGTCAAGATCCACCTCGTCGTACCGTTACAGTTATCGTTATATTTTTCATCTTAGTTTAGTTACGTTTATTTATTGATTTATTTAACATGGTCAGTAATAAATGTTGTGTTAGGGGATGCTCAAGTTCTAGAAGAAATGGTTTTAAATTGTTTATATGTATTTGATAAAATATTATTTTAATTTACAGAAACATTTTACTAAAGATGATTTTTTCTTGGCTGAACATTTTTAGCGATTAAAGCCTGAAGCTGTTCCTCATCTTTTACTGGAACCTGTGGATTTAGGTATGTGTCCCATTTATGTGTAGGTATATTTAATAAAAAGATGTATATTTATCAATCATGTATTTTTTTTATCCAATGCCTAAATTTCCTTCCCCTGTTTTAGTTGCTGTAAATCGCCCTGCAACTGAATTTCATCTTCAACCTATTCCGGAACCTTCCTTTAACCAAAGCTCCTCTGAGCTCTCTAATCTTACGTGTACTAATTGTTGTCAAAATGTTATACAAACAACCAAAAAAAATGTACATGTTCAGACTAGTCTGCAAAATAACGAAATTGCTAATGGACACAATTCATCGCAAAAAATAAATGAAGAAATTGAAAAATTTAAGCGTCAAATTAATTTGCTTATAAAAGAAAATGATCAACTTAAAAAAACGAATACAAATATTACAAGTGGCTTAGAGAAATTATTAAATCAGAATCAAATTATGTGTTTGAAAAATGGTTCCATGAGAGGCTCAACATGGTCCTGAGATACTTTAATGAAAGCATACAAAATTATACTGACATGTGGTAGCACTGGATATGATGTTCTTAGGGAAATGGGTCAGCCTTTACCTTCCCAGCGTACTCTTCAACGTAGAATTGAGCATTTAAAATTTACACCTGGTTTACTCAATGAAATATTGACTCCATCAAAAATTAAGGTCGAGAGCATGAAAGACGAAGAGAAACACTGTGCTATTTTATTGGATGAAATAGGAATTTCTCCAAAATATGATTATGACCCAAGCACAGGGTTAGTCCTCGGAAAACCAACTGTTCCTTCTAGCAGCGGACAGGAAATAATTGAATTGTTTTATGTTTTAAAAATTGGACCAAGGCATGGATGGAAGCCTGTACAAACTGGTGTTATACTAGTTTCAACCAATGCTCTGCAGCATTCAGAGTATTACATAAAAGAAAAGGGATTTTACTATGTTTGTTTGGGCAGGTAAAATAAAAGAGGAAATTACCAGATAGATGACTGTGTAAATTTAATTGATTTTTTTCAAAATTCAAATGTTTCATACATGGAAAACGAAGGGGATGAAACGTTTGAGAATGAAATTGATTTAGATTATGTAGATGAACTGGATATGGATGAAATACAAAGCTTATACTATCTTTCGGGCCGAACTATTCATTAATACATCAAACTAAAAAAAAACTAAATGTGCAATATGTTTGAAAGCAATTAAAACAACTTCTTCCGATCCAACTATTTCTATGTTAAAAATTTTGACAGAATTTAAGGCGTATTCAAAAAATATTATTTTTGGCACAAGGTATAATCATCTTATATGAAATTGCTCAAAAATACAGAATTTTACATTAGCAACCTACCTACTAATATCCCATTATTAAAATTCTGCATACTTACTCGCACTCTTATAGTACAGTGTGTCCCCGGATTGAGTTCACTATAGGTATAATTGACAAAAAATTTTACAATTTTATTTTAATGTTTTGGGATTCCGCCCTGCTTGGTCTGAAGAGAATTTTAAAAATATTTACACTTTTTGAAAACACAAGTTGGCCTTGACAGTGAAGCAAAAACTATTTTATTTCAGGTAAACTACCCTTTCTGTTTATGATACGGCAAAATTTTACCAAGAAAAGTTGTTCAGAATGATAAATTATGGCTCTATACAAAATTTCAGGAAGATATACCTACTTAAAATAAACCGTTAAAATTGTAGTACCTATTTATTAAAAATTACGGTTTGATTTAAGTAGGTAGAACTTCCTGAAATTTTGTATGGGGCCATAATTTCCCATTCTGAACAACTCTTCTTAGTAAAATTTTACCGGATTATAAACAAAAAGGGTAGTTTACCTGAAAAGAAAATACAATAGTGTGTCCCAGGATTGATGTTACAAGAGGTGAGATGTACTAAAAATTTTTGAATTTTATTTTAAGGTTCTGGGATTCGGTCCGGCTTGGTTTCAAAAGAATTTTAAGAATATTTTCAGTTTTTGAAAAACAAGTTGACCTTGGCAGGGAAGCGAAAACTATTTTATTTTCAGGTAAACTACCCTTTTTGTTCATGATATGGCAAAATTTTATTTAGAAAAGTTGTTTAGAATGATAAATTACAACCCTATGCAAAATTTCAGAAAGATCTGTTGACTTAGAAAACACTATTTTTTAGATAATTGTATTTTATTTTCAGGTAAACTACTTTTTTTGTTCATGATACGGAACAATTGTATTAAGAAAAGTTGTTCATAATGAGAAGTTGTGGCCCTATACAAAATTTCAGAAAGATCTGTCGACTTAGTTGAAACCGTCATTTTTAATAAATGCAATTATTTGTTTAACCTAAAAAATAACGGTTGAATCTAAGTCGACAGATCTTTTTGAAATTTGGTACAGGGCCATACCTTTTTATTCTGAACAACTTTTCTTAATAAAATTTTGCCGTATCATGACCAGAAAGGATAGTTTACCTGAAAATTAAATACAATTATCTAAAATAAACGGTTTTTTCTAAGTCGACAGATCTTTCTGAAATTTTGTATAGGGCCATAAACTATCATTCTAAACAACTTTTCTTAACAAAATTTTGCCGTATCATGAACAAAAAGGGTAGTTTACCTAAATAGAAAATAGTTTTTTCACATTTTTCATGGCCGACTTAACTTCTAAAAATTAAAACTCTGCTTAAAATTGTTTTCAGACCAAGCAGGGCGGGATCCCAAAACATTAAAATAAAATTGTAAAAATTTTTTTCGATTATACCTATAGTGAACTCAATCCGGGGACACACTGTATACCTATCTTAAAACTGAAACTGTATATTTTCATCTTTAACTTTTAGTGAAGTTATGGAGCTTTTAACAAAAGCAGAAACGCGCATAAGAAAGTATGCTTCAAAGTTAATACAAGGAGAAACCAAATTAAAATTTGTAGTGGCATTATTTTTTAAATCAAATTTGTTTACTTTTACAATGCCATAATATTGCCTACCAGCTTGCAAGTAGTTATTTTAGATCGAGAATTTATTTTATGTTGAGGAAAGAAAATAATGTCCTATCAAATTTAAGACAGGGATCTGCAAAATGTGACAGCAGAAGTGTGGGAATGAGAAGAGCAGTTGAAAATATTTAACCATTTTGTTTGCTTTACGATTTTTGATTACCTTGTTATTCTTCAGGGTAAGTTTGTTTCATAATTTTTGCAGTCTTGTAATGGAGATTATTATTTTTAGCGTCACAATACAAATAGAACCAAGCCCGCTTAGTAGCTTTTATGGAAGGAGTTAGAAGATGAAGAAAATAACTTGCAATTGAATCACATAAGCGAAAATTCTGCATTAGAAAGCAGATTTTAGTTACTACAATGAAAATTAAATTGGGGCTTACAATTAGATTTTTGGCAATTCTTTTTAATATTTGCATCTGCTAGAAAATATTTCATTTGCACGTTGCAAAATTATAGGAGCTTTACTTAAAACACGTATAAAGTTCTCATCCAAAGAAGAAATTGTACGCAACTTACCAAAATGTTTTCAACTTTTCAAATTGCCGCATATTATTAGATTGTACAAAAATTTTTATTGAAAAAAGCAAGTGCGCAACATGAGTTATTCTTTTCACAAAAAAGGCCACACTTGTAAAATTTTAATAGGGGAAAGGGCATCTGACAAGGCAATTTCCAACAAAGAGAACCGTATTGAATGATTTTTGCCAGGTCAGAATGCAATTATGGTGGATCAAGGATTTGCTATTGCATCTGAAAGAAAACAAAACTTTATTCACTTGATAATTCCCAATTTTTAGGAAAAGGCTGAAAGCAATTTACCAAAGATGAAGCAGTGAAAACTGCAGAAATGGCACGTACTCGTGTCCATGTAGAGCGTAGCATACAACAGCATATGCTGCCTTTTTCTATCCTGTCTTACATCGACGACATTATGGTTATTGTTACTGGATTAGTACATTTATCTGAACCCGATAAATTTTAACAATATAATTTAAATGTTATATAGTTTCTTTATTTAGCAAAAATAGCTAATACATAATCAGATACACAAATGTGATAATACATTAAAGTTTACATTTAAACTTAACTACAAAGAATTTCGAAACTTCAGATTTAAAAACACCCAATGAAGAACATTGTTTGATATCATTTGGAAGAGCATTAAAAGTGCGAACACCCTCATTCATGAAAGACTTCATTACAAAAGATTTATTAGCGAAGTCTATATTGAAATTATCTTTGGATCTTAAAACTCGAGAGTGCAAGTCATACCTACAGTGACTATACAGGGTGTTTCAAAAATGTTGCGCCAAACTTTACAGGTGACTTCTACAGCTTAAAATAGTTAAAAAAAGTTTATATGAACACATGTCCACAAACTCTTCGTTTTCGAGCTACGACTCGTTTTCTACAACAGTGGTTTAAAATAACTTGTCGTAACAATAACTACAGTAATTGTTTAAAATGTTGTCAATTTGCTTCTATACAAGACTGCACACGATGCATCATTACTAACAATGTGACACTTAAATTAAGCAATAAAGAAACTACTTTGATAAAATCGAAAAATGTGTAACTTGTCTTATCTCCAATGTTGTAGAAAACGAGTCATAGCTCGAAAACAAAGAGTTTGCGCACATGTGTTCATATAATAGTTACGTACCTAACAAGTTCGGGAAGTTAATTTTCCCGAATGAGCACTTTGTTTGCACCACGACCGAAGGGAGTGCTGCATGTAGTGCGAATTCGGGAAAATTCTTCCCGAAAGAGGTAGGTACAAAGTTTTTTGTAACGAATAACTCAAACTTTGTAAAAAAGTTAAAAAAAATATTATTTAGTGTTTTACAACTTTACTGAGTTGGCAGCACAAATGACTAAATTTTTCTACGTATCCCAGCACCTGTTAGCTTTTGTTGACGTTTACAGCGCCTCTGGAATATACAATTTCCATAGTTTTTGTGGGAAAGTAAAAAACACTCCGGTGCGGGAATAGTAATTTTTGTATTAAGTGCGCGAAATGAGTGTTTTTTTATGGCGCGTGAGAATGTCAATTTTCGCCGAGACCGTTAGGTCGAGGCAGAAAAGTCATTCAAACGCGCCATAAAAACACGAATTTTGCCACGAAATACAAACAACATTATTTCTACAGCCGTCAAAAAAAGAATAAAAGAATAATTATTGATTTTTTTTATGTAAATTCTAGAAATAATATACGAACATTAATTTGCTAACATAATATGTAGTCACCTAATGTGTTGTAACTAAGGAAATGCAGTTCCAAAACCGTTTTTTCAGTGCTAGCCGTGAAGAAATATTATTTCTCTACTAGCAACATGATATTGTACATTTTCGTCATAGAAACAAAATATGAAAAGCTACTCATAACTACCAAGGGACTTGTCAAATTATTTCTCCCTCAAACTCATGGTAACAATGCAACTACAATTAACGTCTTAGCAAACATACAAGGATTGATGTTACTTAGGGTAAACTGGTTCGTAGTGGGACCCGGTCCATAGTGGGAATTTCACTCTCCTGGCTATTTTTTCGTTGCGGTAGAGCTATATTTCAGTGTGAGTGCTATCATAACAGTGCCGCCACCGAATCTCGTGTTGGTTTTTCAATTGGGACGCTGCGTTTTGATATTTTGGAAATTCAGGTGAGTGATCAGCTGAAAATTTTTATTTCCATGTTCAGATTTTTTCGAATAATCCGCCGAAATGTATCCTTTTTAACTTGAATTTGGTATGGATATCTAAAACATACATAACCTCAATATTGTCTTATTCTGTTTAAGCCTAGCTCTACCACTTTGATAAAATTTTTGGTCATTTGTATTTTGATGCGCCATGGTCCATAGTGGGAAAAAAAGCGGTCCATACTGGGATATGGTAACATAATGCGGTCCATGCTGAAATATGCTAAAACATGCTAAACATTTTCATTCTTTGCAGAATTGAATATGCCGAGGCATCCAAGATCCCAACTGTCAGCAGTTTTCGAAAAAAGCCGAGAGGAGCATGAAGTATGTGCAAGGTCTATGCATTCTGCAGTGGAAGATGTTGTAGAAAATCAAATCACATTGATGAGTGCATCCAAAAAGCATGATGTAAGCAACTCAGCTTTACAGCGGAAAGTGAAGAAGTTCAAATTAGCTAATAAAGCTAATGAAGAAAACACAAATGATTTTGAATACCCATGGTTTCAAACCAATATTTACAAGTAGAGAGGAACAGCTATTAAGCGAGTATATAATTCAAGCTTGTGAAATGTGCTACGGCTTAACTTTAATAAATACTCGTGAATTGGCTTATAAGTATGCCATTACTAATAATAAAACAGTGCCTCGAGCTTGGCACGAGAAGAAACGAGCTGGAGTCGAATGGATGAATAATTTTAGGAAAAGACACCCTATGTTATCGCTTCGAAAACCAGAAGCAACTAGCCTTGGCCGGGCGACCAGCTTCAACAAGCATAATGTGGCTACATTTTTCAACAACTTGAAAAATGTGATAACGAAACATAATATCCAGTCGAACCAAATATACAATTGTGATGAGACTGGTGTCACCAATGTGCATAAACCCGGGAAGGTACTTGCTAACATTAAACAAAAACAAATTGGAAAAGTGACAAGTGCTGAACGAGGCACATTAATAACAATTTGTACTGCAATATGCGCTAATGAGACTTTTGTGCCTCCATTCTTTGTATTCCCGAGGAAAATATTTAAGCCTTTCATGCTTACTGGGGCTCCTCTAGGATCAGCCGGTGCAGCTTATCCCTCTGGTTGGATGACAGGAGAAAGTTTTTGAAGTATATAGTAGTGCTGTACATCAGATCCGGATCCTTTTTTAATCCGAATCAGATCCGGATCGGATCCAAATTTTTCAACGTGCACAATCCGCATCCGGATCGATCCGGATATAATACTCGGATCCGAAATCCGAATCCAAGATCCAAAATATGGATCAAAGATCCGAGATCCGGATACGGGATCCTCGTATTCACTGTTGCCTACGCCTACTTGGTTTATTTTTAGAACGTGAGTACTCTCCCTTTCCACAAATCTTTGGCGGTAGGACAGGTTCTTTCGTCGTTTTACGCTACACGTGTTTCGTGTGAATCGTAAGCCAGACAGTCACTAGAGAGACTTGTATGGCGAAAAGTGATTTTGTGTTTTGTTTGTTTTCATGCAGATCGGGAAACTACTTGTAGTATAGTACTTGTGCTTGTGCCTGTAATTGTGAAGTTATAAACGTAAGTATACATTAAGTAAGAATGATATATACATACATATTACCTATATTATAAATATTATGTCATGGGCGTATTGTA
Source organism: Agriotes lineatus (assembly GCA_940337035.1). Lineage (NCBI taxonomy): Eukaryota > Metazoa > Arthropoda > Insecta > Coleoptera > Elateridae > Agriotes > Agriotes lineatus. The sequence continues at coordinate 201,038 of CALNHX010000791.1, forward strand.
TTAATATGTATTTTAATTTGCTCTAACTTTGTTGATAGTAACTTTTATGGCAAAAACACAGGATCTGTTACATACTTAGTTTTTGTAAAGTTCTCAGCAACTTCATCCAGTGCCGAGGGGGCACGGTCTCGGTAACCTGCATCAATGCAGAAATTTCCAAATTTCTCGAAAACAGTCACCTATAGCGTTGTTACCTATTTTGCCTAGAAAAGGTGTAGAAATAAAATTTTCTGCCAAACTTTTTTTTTACAAAAGTTATTAAAAAAATCGAAAACAAACTTTCAATTTCACCACCCTCTATCTCATAAACTAGCGTTTTGAATCACCCTGTATGTATGTAAGTACTTATCTAGTATGTACGTTATGAAATGCATTTCACACCTGCGGGACATATTTTAGGGAGTTTGATTTTTTATTTTTTTCAGATGAGTACTATTTGGAAATATTTCAAGAAAAATTCAACACTACGAACTGCTACGTGTGACATCTGCAAGAGAGAATTTAGAAGTGGTGGAAGCACTGGGGTTCTCTGGAAACATATTAGATCTTTTCATAAGGAGGATGCAAAAGAAGACACTTCTTTTTGCGGAGAAAGACAAAAAAGCAAAGGTAACCACGCAAACGTAAACACGAGGGTTTTGGATTATTTAGCCTGCGTTCATTTGTTTTACCAATTTTCAAAATATGCTTGTACTGTAAAAACGTAAACACAACAGTGTAAACGGAAACAGAAACCTCTTATTTTATTTTACATGGAGCACTTTTTAGAAATATTTTAATTTTGTCGCAACAAACGATCAGGTTTTAAATTTTTAAATCTTTTGCGGCATTGCCTACATATTCATTGTCATTTTGTAGATTTTCAAAATAAAAATAATTTCATTGACAAAAAATATGGAAGATTAGATATTATTAATTAATAACCACATTACATACTAGGCGAAAAAAAAATATTAGAGAAGAATAAGTAGGTTGTTTAGTTTAATGTTGCTGGGTTGGAATTTTCAATACTCAAAAATAAAAAATTCAAATTTAAATTTGCCGTAACTTCATTGCCATCAATAATACACCTTCTATATTTTCTCACCAGTCAAAGGAGTTTTATTAGTCCTAGTGATTTTCTTGATACAAGATGGTGCCTAAAAGCAAAAATGTCTATACATTTAGCGAAAATGCGTTTCTGCCTGGAGGACTTTCAGATTGGAAAAGTTGGCTATTAAAAATTTATTGAGCCCTGGGATGTGCAGGTTAGGTACTATAGTATAGTATATGAGTATAGGACATCTAATGTCCTATTTACAGCAAATTTAAATTTGAATTTGTTGAAATGTTAATTAAAGTAAGCCAATTAATTTCAGGCTCGCAACAATCTCAGACGAAGAAAGCGAGGTCGTTTCAAATGTTTCTACTCCTCCTAGTACTCCTACGTCTGCTAAATCATTACCATTACCTCCTGGTTCTGTCACGTCATTATGCTCGACATCCTCATCAGAGGCTGCTCAGCCCAAAATTACGAATCTTTTTTTTCAAAAAAGGAGGATGATAGAAGAGCTGAACATATTACCCAAAAAATTACCACAATGGTCGCAAATGATATACTTCCCTTAAGCTTTGTGGAAAATGAAGGATTTCGTGCACTAATGAAATATTTGGCACCGAATTACGTTATGCCCAGTAGACCTACCATCACCCGACGTTTGCACTTGAAGTATGAAAATATAAAAAAAAAACGGGATGAACATATTGAGTAAAAGTCAATACGTAGCGTTTACTACAGATACTTGGTCATCTAGATCTTCAAAATCTTACTGTACAGTTACGGCACATTGCATTACCACTGATTGGCAACACGCTGCACTGACTTTAGTCACGCAAGAAATGCCGGAGCGTCACACAGCTGAAAATTTAATATCAAAGATAGAAAGTGTAATAACTAATTGGAATCTTACAGGAAAAATATGTGCAATGGTTCACGATAATGCTAGTAATATAACAAGTGCCATTACAAGAAATAGAGATATTGTTGGTGAAAGTATCCCTTGCTTTGCGCATACGTTGCAATTATGTGTTAATCGAGGATTGAGCTGTTCTACCATAATTGAAACAATTATCAAAATAGGGAGTAGTATAGTAGCACATTTTCACCATTCAAATGTTGCCACCGAAGCTTTGAAGAGGAGGCAGCAACAACTTAATTTAGTCCAACATAAACTCATACAGAGAAATAATACACGATGGAACTCCACGTTCTATATGTTTAGGCGCTTAATAAAAAATTTAAATATTTTGTAATGCAAATTATACTACTTTTTACTTTTTTTTCTATGCCAATAACTTCTACAGTATTATATGATCCGGATATCAGATCCGGATCTGAGATCCAAATCTCGGATCTAGATCTGACATCCGGGATCCGAACCCTTGATTTGGATCAGAGATCCAAATCGTACACCCGGACCCTAGATCCAAATCCGGTTCCTATGTTCAAATCCGGATGCGGATACATCCGGATCCGGTTTTTTAATGGATCCCCGATCCGTCAAAAAATCGGATCTGTACACCACTAGTATATAGAGCACTTTATCAAACACGTGCGATGCAGTAAAGAATTCCAAGTTCTATTAATTCTTGACAACCATGAGAGCCGTTACGATGTTCGTGTGCTGAATCTGTGTAAAGATAATGGGATTATTTTATTGACATTGCCGCCCCACTGCAGCCACAAATTACAACCGCTCGACGTGAGCTGCTTCTTTCCATTTAAAAGCTATTATAATCAAGGAGTTGATGACTGTATGCTAAATCATCCTGCCGTACCTATGAGCATTTATGATGTTTGTAGTGTTGTTGGTACTGCCTACCCTAAAGCATTTACTCCTGGTAACATTCTCAACGGATTTTAAAAAACAGGCATAGCACCCCTGAATTACCAAATTTTTTCAGAGAGTGATTTTATGTCATCTTATGTCACTGATAGGCCCGAAGAAAAGGAAAATGGTAACGAAAATAAGGCTAACGAAGGTGTTCAGGATATGGAAGATGTTCAAGATGTAGAAGATGTTCAGGATGTAGAAAATAATCAGGATGTAGAAGAACCACGACATGTCAGCCCAATTCCTGGCCCATCCAATATAATAACCCCTCAGAAAATCAGGCCACATGCCAAAGCTGCTCCTAGGAAGAACCTTAGGAAAAGCAGAAACAAGCTACAGTCAGCAATAATAACAGATACCCCCATAAAAGATGCCATAGAGGAACAGCATAAAGAAAGATTGGCTAAAAAAACACTTTCAGAAGAGAAAAAGCAGAAGGCTAAAAAAGTTAAACGTCAAGTTTTTAATGACGACATTAGTTCGAACAGTGATGTTAGTGAAGAGATTTGCAACGATTATAGCGATTTAGAAAGCTTCACATCAGAAAATCAAGATTTGTCTATTCAAGAGCAGGACTATGTTATAGTAAGATACATGACAAAAAAAACTGTTAAACATTATGTTGGTCAGGTTATTAAGATAAGAGGAGATGAATATAATATCTCCTTTATGAAGAGAATTGTGGCCGGCAAATTTGTTTTCCCCGACAAACCCGATGAAGATACCGTAGGAGCAGAAGATATTTTACTAAAGCTGCCCCCTCCCGCCATTAGTGGAAGTACAGCTAGGACTGCTCGACAGCTTATGTCCCCTGTGAATTTTTTACAATTTAAAATAGACTAAAAGTGTTTTTTATTAAAAATCCCACTATGGACCACTATGATTCCCACAATGGACCATGTAGTGGTTCATAGTGGGACGAGTGGTCCATAGTGGGACTTGTTGAATAACATTTATTATAAATAAAGGATTACTTGAAATTATTGTTAGTTTGCTTCCTTACATCCATACCCATGTATAGGTACGCTTATTATAATTTACAAACGCTTAATAAAGGTGCTATACACTTTTGGAAAAAAACGTCCCACTATGGACCAGTTTACCCTACATATTCTAATTTTAAATGTCATTATGACATTTTGAAATTTCATACTATTTTTACGAATATGCTAGTAGATAAAATATTGTATGCACCACGGGAGATAGTCATGTTCTTTATCTTCGGTTGACTTACAGACCGAGGGCCTCTGGCCCAACAGAAAAATTGCAATTATAGGACAATGTGCAAGTACAATAATATAATATTAAATAACATATAACATATACAAACGTAATAACTAACTAAATGTAAAGGCGACATATAGAATACTATATACATATACCGTATAAACAAATAGTGCATAAACAGCGTAAGCACGCGCTAATATTAATGCATATTAATTGTTCATGAGTGATTCATTTAAAGATGTCTTTAAGGACCCTAGAGAACAGCAATTTATATCGCAGCTATTTGAAATTTTATTAAAATTCGAAGCCATTACGTATAAAGGAGACTTAACAAGTAAATTAGTACGAGCCGTAGGAACATGAAAAGTTATAGCATTACGAATTGAAGAACGAGGTACATGGAAATCAACTATTGCTAGAAGTGAAGCACTATCGATTTTATTATGAAGCAGGTTATATAAAAATGTAACACTTATAATTATTCTTCTGTTTTCTAACGAAAGGATGTTAAATCTGGATAGTAATAATAACTGGTCTATACCAATTGCTGTATAGAAACCATCAATCTTGAAAGATAAAAATTTTAAAAATTTTCTTTGCACCATTTCCAAACATTCTTTATAACAATCATAATATGGATACCATACCAGTGCTCCATATTTTAACTTCGACCGAACAAATGCAAGAAACAACGTTTTAAGCGCTAAAAGAATAGATTATGACCTACAGTTTCGAATAATGAACCCTAACATTTTCATCGCAGATCTGCGTATAGCATCAATATGGTGAGAGAAAGTAAGTTTGTGATCAAAAATGATACCCAGATCAGTGACTGATATACAACGATCGAATGGAACAGTGTTACAAGTATACGGATAAACTATTGAATGCAATTTGCGGCTATAAGTGACTACTCTACACTTAGAAACATTGAGGTGTAAACTGTTGGTAACACACCACTCATGAACCTGGTCAATTTGCGCTTGAAGCAAATCGCAATCTTCTAACGTATCAATAACAGAAAATATATTTAAATCATCAGCAAATAATAATTTTTGACATGATATAGTCTAAGCTGTCATTGACAAATAGTAGAAATAAAAGTGGCCCCAAAAATTCCCCATTGATATAGTGACCTTAAATTCCCCGCATTTCTAGTGCCATCTATGCATAATTTGGTTTACTACATATGTTTTTGTTGTGGCTTCCACTTCCTGCCGATTCAAGGGTGAGTATTTATGTGCATTTGTTTAAAATTACAAGTTATTTATACACCATATTACGTATAGTGATATAAGGCATGTCAGGGGAGGCATGCAGGTAATATTAGATTTTGACAGGTATTTATAATTAGACAGTGGGCTCTGTGTAAATATTCGTGTCCACTGGTATGGACATTGGGTCTTACTGGTTGTCACCATGAAAAATGTTATGCCCATGTAAGTGTACACTGGGTCTCTATGTTGTTTTTTAGAGCTTTATAACCCAGAGGATCCTGAAGATGCCCAAAAACTCTATGCTATGTTAGATGATGACGAACTGGATGAAGAATGTGAACGTGTGTTGAAAGAGTTACAAGAAAATTCGGATATTGAGTATTGTTCAGACGACGATAATGAAGAAGACATTCCCTTGCAGGTCCTAGCAGATAATATTAGAATTGGAGCTGATAAGTTATCCCAGAATCAAGAAAAAGCAATTAATCAGGAAATGGATATACAAGCATTAGTGGAAAGTACTGAACAGTTTATTGAAAATGAAGAAGTTGAAATACCAGATAATTATCTCGGTTTTAATCTAACGTGTACTTCAAAAGACAATATTATTTGGAAGCAAAAGAAATTTCACCCTAATATAACAGACGTCAACAACAGTGATTTAGATAGATTAGAAGACAGTGAGGTTTTACCTCCAATTGAGTACTTCTTCAAATACATTCCAGAACATTTATTTGCAACCATGGCCGAAATGACAAACATCTATGCACTGCAATAAGACAAAAATTATTTCAAACAAACCAATTCCAATGAAATAAAGGTTTTTGTAGGTTTACATTTACTTATGTCTTGTCTGAAGTTTCCTAGAATTAGAATGTATTGGGATACAGAATTCAAGATGCTTACATTCGTTCAACTTAGAACCACTATCCATATCGCTAACAATCTAGAAAAACCAAACAATTGTTCTAACAAGTTATATAAGGTGCGGACGGCCAGTATATGACAGTTTACATTTTTACAAAACCGCTGTCGCCAACTAAAAATGGAAAAAGACCCATCTATCGATGAACAAATGGTGCCCTTTAGAGGTCAGCTCAGCATCAAACAATATGTAAAAGGAAAACCAAATCCATGGGGATTAAGATATTTATGTTGTGTGGAAGAAGCAGCGTAACTTATATTTTGATAATTACTTCAGTACCTATCAACTTTTTTGTGAAATATTGCTACAGAAAAAGATTAACGCCGCTGGAACTGTACGAGTCAACAGACTCCAAAACCCACCACTTATAAATGATAAGGATGCACCAAAAAAGAAGAGAGGCTTCAGTGAAGAAGTAACCAGTCATGATAATAAAGTTGTCCTTTGCAAGTGGGTGGATAATAGATCAGTTGTACTAGCGTCCGACTTTGTAGGAATAGGTAACCAAGATGAGGTGCAACGTTGGAATAATACCGATAAGAAATATATTTCTATCAAACGACCGGAAGTGGTTAAACTGTATAACCATAGCATGGGAGGGGTAGATAAAATAGATCACTTGCTTGCCTTGTACAGGATATATATTAGGTCCAGAAAATGGACACTGAGGATGCTTTTTCACGCTATGGATCACGAGAACACAGGAAGCAAGGAAAAACCTCTGGATTTGCTTCATTTCAAGTTGAGAATAGCATATGCTTTCATCAAAATGAATCAACCGGTGTCAAATTCAAAAAAGAGAGGCCGTTCATCTAGTGAACCTTCTTCACGTACAAATTCTCCAGCACCGCGGAAGAAATCAAACGGGGAACAACGTCCTCATGATGAAATTCGGCACGACCAATTATCCCATATGCCCAACTATAACAAGAAAAAAGAAGCTACGCGTTGTAAATCCGAAAAGTACGATAAAAAGACTCATGTATAGTGTGATAAATGTAAAATTCATTTGTGCTTTTTAAAAGAAATTGTTTCTTGAATTTTCACAGACGTTAAATAAAAAGTTTTGATATTTGTCTTTTTTTTTTAAAGTATTGGTAAATTCGTATACTAATATCATGGGTATGTTTGAAAAACCGTTATACCCAAGTCCCAATGTCCATTGCTGTAGACATCATGAAAAAAATATAAGAAGCATAAAAAAAGTTTTTGTTTAATGTTCATACCTCTTTTGTTTGTCTAAATAACTTTAAAAAAAGATAAAAAAAATTTGCTTGGCTAAGTTTAATTTGGGACTGCAGGGGTTAATTCGCATTTCCCACGTGACTAAATTTAAATTTGCCGCTATAAATTTGTTTTTCAAAGGTTGGTGGTATTGGTAATATCCCTAAACAAATTGCCAAATCTTGACCTGCCGCGACATAAACGCTCGTCACATCCTACCTCTAAACTTCATCCGTTTCGTTTTGCTGTTTAGAAGTTATTGGATGTATTTGTTGAGTCGACATCGAAAAACAGTTCTTTTCAGAACTGAAATTACCTGGTTACTTGGATGTAAGTAAATTGTCAAGTTGAGATTGTTACGTGCTAAAAGCATATGCTATTAATATTAGTAATCTACAGTATATAAGTGTTGAATAAGAGATCAAGTGGGATTAATGCGATAATAACTCATAAAAATTAATATCAGATTGGCATTGGTCGTGACTAGAGGAACGAGACAAAGAACAGTTTTTGTTTTGAAAAAAAAAACGTGTGACAGCATTTGAAACTGCAAGGGGTTTCGTGGTATATAAGTGATAATCTCGCCATTGCATATGGTTTGGGCTATAGTAGGGAATATTACTGGCTAACCTTCCTGTTAGGAGAGAGTCATTTTTCCGACGAATGTAAATTCGAGCTTAGAAGCGATTTGGGAAACCACGGGATCACGATTCTAAAGTTTATTGCCTGTTTAACAGGAAAAAAGTGTAGGAGTGAAAACCTACAGAAAATTTAGTCTGCTGGAAGTCACCAGGCAGTTTTGAGGACTACTTGCCGCAGGTGATAGCTGACGATTGGGAGCTGTCAAGCTGACAGTTAATCTGATTCAGTAAACGTCTACAAGTGTAATCACGAACAGATAAGTGATTTTGATGATATTTTGCATACGAAAACGCTGTGTAAACATTAGAAAGTCTAGTAGATTAAGTTAATAGGGGTACCCCGCCGTCCCGTTCATATAATAGGCTAATTTTGGATGTCTCAAGTTTTGAGTGATAATAAAACTAGTTAAGGGTATTGCTCTCCTTCATTTTAATTACAAGCATTGGGTTCAATAATTGTTTATTTAGATATACAGTAAAGTTACAAGTTTCTTGACATATATCAGTGTACGTGAGTTTAACTTGTTGGCGCTCCCTTTAACATCTTAATTAAAGAATTCGCGACGTCTTCACTGTTGCTAGTAGACGGGCCTCAAGTACAGTTATATAATGTTCAATTGTTGAGTTAAATAATTAAAGAACGACGACCTAAAGGTAAGTAAAAAGCTAACAAGATTTGGCGCGAGCCAACGCGGGGCTATAATTTGGAACATGTACCTTTAGGTCGCACAATAATTGGAAGGAGCAATATTTTTAGTAGTTATACTTAATTAAAAGAATTCGGATGTAATTAGATCTGTTTATTATATGTATTTGTTTATGTAAGTGGGAAATATCATCAGAACGTGACACACAAAGAATTACTTTGAGAATATTAAATAAGACGTTATACTTGTGTTAAAAAGGGTTTAGTTTTGAAGAATTGGTTTCTTTTACGTATAGAGATTTATTTTACCTTACGGAACCATAATAATCGGTCAGAATGGATATTGATAGGTTGTTGGTAGACGAAATAGATTATGAATTACAAATACGGGGTGTTGTGTGTAAGGGGAATATAACAGAAAAGCGTAAATTGCTTAGAGCACGTATTAGGTTAGAAAATACGGGTAATGCTTCTTTCCCGGAGGTGGAGATAAAGATAGTGAATAAGTATTCAACCTGTTACTTTATGGCTCAGTCTCTGTACACCGCCATGGACAATAACACTTACATGCAGCCGTCACCGACACGATATACTCGTGAAGTTCAAACTGACTGCCCACCATTGATCACTCCAATGGTCACACCATCGCCTCCTACTTATGTTGAAGTGTTGCCGAGTCCAGCGAGCAGGCCATCATCTATTCCATCCTCAAACATTGGATGGCTCTATCGCCTAATTTGGAGGCCTCCCTTTTGCCTCTACTCTTTTGTTATGGTGAGTTTGGGCCTCTGCTTTGCTTTTACAATGGGGCTTCTCGTCGAGCAGCATTTGGGGGTTTTCCCTGATGTAGATCATAATTGCAATTGCAGTGGGGGTCGAAGGGAAATGACAATAGGGGAGAAGATATGGCAGGACATCCTTGATACTCCCCAGGACCACGATATAAAGAAAAGAGAAACAAACAACCCGGACTTAGATGAGGATTTGGACATCATGGATTACCAGCCGCTCGACGTTGGATCAGAGGTCACTTTCTTTGGGGATACGGGTTTTGGTCATTCACAGAAATCAGAACCCAAGCGACCAATGTTTCAAACAAGATTTTTGAGCTGCCTTGACTTCTTCCGACTTCGGCAATCTGGGGTTCGATGCGACAGAATGGTTTTGAATAATATAACTGGTGGAATTTACTTGGCTGATGAGCTCAGAACCCATAATAACAAAGCAGCAAGAATCTCCGTTAGAGCCCACCTTGTAGGAGTACCTTCTGAGTCTTCAAACCTTACCATGCAAGAGATTAGGAGTCTTGAAGAGTATCGAATACCATACATGGAGTATAGGGGATATATTAAGAGAATGGACCATTTAGGGGTCAAGGAAATAATTCTCCTTGACAAGTTTACATTAACCGATCAATCTGTCGAATTCAAAAGAAGTCTAGGTGAGCCCTGCTGTACGCTACTCGACATATCAGGACTTAAACAACTGAAAAATTGCTGTGTCAGAACTTTGGGAGGAACTGTAGTAACGTCTAATAAGGTTTGGAACCTTCCGGAGTCCATTGTTAAGGTTCAAGAAGAGAAATTGACCCTTTGGCCTGATGAACTAACGGAAAACCTTTGCAATGGGCTAAGGGGAGTAAACGTTCCATGCGACCGAATGGCAAACCAAGGATGCTTCAAAAGGAAGGGCTGGTGTCTCAGTCGGGAGGCCAAAGACAATACTGTCTGGATCACAATTCTTTTTGGTAAAAGATTGACATAAACCAGGTCCTTGATTATTCTTCTGACCCCGATAACCACGCAGTTACATTATATAAGTGTACTTGAAGCCCGTCTACTAGCAACAGTGAAGACGTCGCGAATTCTTTAATTAAGATGTTAAATGGAGCGCCAACAAGTTAAAACTCACGTACACTGATATATGTCAAGAAACTTGTAAATTCACTGTATATCTAAATAAACAATTATTGAACCCAATGCTTGTAATTAAAATGAAAGAGAGCAATACCCTTAACTAGTTTTATTATCACTCAAAACTTGAGACATCCAAAATTGGCCTATTATATGAACGGGACGGCGGGGTACCCGTATTAACTTCATCTACTAGACTTTCTAATGTTTACACAGCGTTTCCATATGCAAAATATCATCAAAATCACTTATCTGTTCGTGATTACACTTGCGGCATCGTGCCATTTTGCAGCAGGCAATAGATGAAATGCACGATGATAAACTCCAATTGGGTTATTTTCAACAAGATGGAGCCACAGCGCACACAGCAAATGCAACCTTAAGATATTTGCAGGAGTTTTATGCAGACCGAGTAATTAGTAGAGGTTTATAGCCTCCCAGAAGTCCAGATCTTACTCCATTGGAGTTCTATTTATTTGGAAGAATTAAAGACAACACATTTAAGAATCGCCTTCACACACTCGAGGAGCTGGAGGCTGCAATTCAGCAAGAAATACGGAAAATACCACCTTATGAACTAGATGCTGTTTTTGATTCTATGAGACGTAGAATAAATTTATGTTGAGAAAGGGAAGGTGAACATTTTCAACACCTTTTGTAATTTTATATTTACAGTTTCCAAACGTTATTCCGTAGTTTGTGTCATGTCCTGTGTTGCAACTTGATTAAAAAATTACCGACTTTTGCTCCCAATAGTAATCGCCTATATTTTGTACCACCTTTTTCGATATGATAAAATAAATAATTTATTTTTTGTTATTTTATGAGGATAAAATGATTCGCAACCATCATTAATTTTTAGAAAAATAAGGTGGGGATGTTCAACCCCTTTTTGACTTTAATTTTTGTATTTTTGTTTTCAAGCGTTATTTAGTCTGTCGAGTCTACGCCACTGATAATTTTGTGTTACTGTATTTAGGGAGTACTGCCAATCGTATAAGTTTGGTTGCCTAGCATTGAGGGTGAATACATGGTCACGTGGGAAATGGAAATTAATGAAAACCCTGTACTTTTAGAAAAAAGAAACGATTAATAAAAAAGTCGTGCGATGTGGATACTACGTAGATGATATAGCCATACATTTTTTTTGTTGGCATTTACAAAGCAAGCATCGGGGAGAAAATGAAGTACAGGATATGTTGAAACTTTCGAAAAATAGTCAATAAAGGCGACGTGCTCTTTCCTCATTCAGAAACGACACCAATTTCGATCTTTACATAAAAGGTGTAACGAGACCAAGCCGTCAAATAAATAAGGAATCCCATGAAAACATCGTATATTAGTCCAGTCAAAATAGACATTCCAGTTTGCATTAATTCCCAACAAGCTGGATTTTTGTGCAGGCCTTGAATACATCATTACAAATGATATGTCAAAAGTCCCCATCGATCCCGCTTGTGCGTTGTTTTTTATTCGAGGTCAAAGGTCACAAATTTGCGTTTTTTGCGTATATCTCTGAAACAACGAGAGCTATCGAAAAATGGTTTAGACAAAGTTTGTAGATCGTAAAATTGTCTACAAAAAATATCTCAACACTTTTTCTTCTACGGTGCACTGTTCTCGAATTATGGCTATTTTTAACATAGAAAATACGAATATACACTCATACGTGGCCAGTATGCATCATCGGGTTAACCATTTGAACACAAAATATTAGAACATAGTTTTATTTGCCCCATGCACACAAGCACGTGAAAAATATACAATTCTGAGTGAGTCATCGTCCGTCCCTAATTATATTGGGCGGTTGGCCTTGAGAAACATCTGCCTGCGACACTCCATTTGTCGGGTCGAAACCTGTTTATACCTGCTTTCCGAAGGACATAATAGCTCTAGTAAATGCAGTCAGTTTTGAACGGTTTTTAGTAGTGAATAGACGTGTTTGTGCATTATATTCTCTTTTTAAACAGTGCCGTTACAAAATTTTGTAAAAATGTCAGAAGTTTGCTTTATTTGCAATGAATCTGTGACTGAAGGTGAAATTGTGGTTGTTGATCGTGGGCTAAAGACTTTAATGGATTCAAGTACTGAAAGGGGTGATGGGTTCGATGAATATTTGAAGAACAAAACATCTGTAACGATACATAAGCAGTGTCGTAAAGCATACACCCGGAAGAGCAGCATCGCTGCAGCTAAAAGACAGCGTGAGGCGGAGATAGCTACCACATCTGGGATTAGTCCTCCTCGTACTAGAGTACGAAGTAATGAATCGTCTTTTTGTTTCAAGAAATACTGTTTGTTCTGTGGCAATGAAGCAGATAAAACGGCTGAAATGAAAAAAGCGCAGCATCGTCGACGAAGAGTGTCTCAAGTTTCAACCCTTGACTTCAAGAAAACCATCTTGAAGGAAGCTCAGACTCGTTCTGATGAGCTAGCAAGAAGTGTCATTGCCCGCATTCAGTATGAATATGACTTAGTTGCTGCTGAGACTATGTACCACAGTGATTGTTACACTTCGTTTCTAAAACCCATTATTGGAGGTAAAATCGGTCGTCCTGAAAGTGATTCTATTACTTCAGCGATGGAAGAAATATTTGCATTTATTGAAAATCATGATGATTGTCAATTTTCAATAGAAGAATTGAAAGATATTTGCAAAGAACCATCGATCGATAATAGAACAATTAAGTCAAAACTCAAGTTAAAGTATGGTAATAGAATCATTATAACTGAGAAATTGGGAAGTTCAACATTCATTTGCTTCATCGACAATCAGCATGACGTCCTCAGCACAGCTTGGTATGAGAAGAAAAAGCAAAATGAAAAGGAAGAGAGGTTGAGAATACTTGAAGCAGCTGCAGCAATCGTTCGAGAAGATATTCAGTCGATAGTGTTTGACACTGATAATTATCCTCCACCTACTCAGATGTTCGAAGATATCAATAGTGATATTCCAGAATCTTTGACTTACTTGTTAGAGCAAATAATTTTGAAAACTAAACGATGCAAATTGGAACACTTGAAATTAATATGTACAAATGTCAGCCACTGTATTATGGCTGCTGTTCGGCCTAGGTCTTTCAAATCACGGTTACAATTGGGTCTCTCAGTATTTTTTCATCGACGGTTTGGATCAAAACGTCTTATTCAAATTTTTTCATCTTTTGGTTTGTGTGCATCGTATAATGAAACTATGATGTATGAGGCAGCAGCAGTTCTTCATCGTCCACCTCATATTCTACCACCAGAAACTGGAACAATTATTCAATATGCTGCAGACAATGCTGACATCAATGTACATACCCTAGACGGTCATAATACGCTCCACATAATGGGTATCATTCAAATTATAACTCCAAAAGCAGCAGTTATAGCCGAAAAACCCATATCACGAGTAAACAGAGTCCTTTCAGCGAAAGATTTTGCAGCAAAAGCTCATGTACCGATAAAAGTCTATCAAAATGATGGCGCAGTTGGGTATAGTAAAATAGTTGCACAAAATTTTCATTATGAAAGTAGCACAGCAGTATCTTTACTGAAAAAAGTTGATATTTTGTGGTTGTATGGGAAATGGAAAGATTTACTATTACCTGGTTGGAACGGTTACATTGAACGTTTAACGAGTAATATGGATTTTTCAAAGTCTCAAATTCTCTTTTTACCATTCATTCAGCAACCAGCAAGTAACTACAATACTATCTACACAACTTTACTCTGCGCTTTGAAAAATGCAAAACGTTACAATCACGATGTATGCATTATTACTTTTGATCAGCCTTTGTATGCAAAAGCTCGAGAAATCGTATCAGCAGCACCTGAAGGATCTGAGGTATCGAAGATCGTAGTAAGACTTGGAGGTTTCCATTTACTCATGTCTTTTTTTGGAGCAATTGGTCAAATTATGCAGGGAAGTGGCATAAAAGAGGTGCTCTCTTTGATTTATGCCACTAATTCATTAGACAAAATGTTGAATGGCCATGCTTATGCAAGAGCAGTTAGAGCACACACATTACTCCATCTCACTTTAGCAACAATAATATCAGAAGAACTTGTCATCGATGACGAGATGCATGCTAATCTACAAGATACTGTAGACCTTATAATGAATAACACAATTTCGTACGTTGATATTGAGAATGGCCATGAGATGGCTGAGGCATTACTTGAGCAGTTCAATCAAAAATTAAAGGAATATGAACAACGTGGACCAACTGCAAAATTGTGGACGCAATATTTTCACATGGTATCAATTGCTAAGGAGTTTATAAGAGCAGAACGTATGGGAGATTGGAAAGCTCATTTGAATAGCATTCGAGAAATGCTTCCTTACTTCCACGCATCAGGACATTTTCCTTATGCCAAATCTGCACATTTATATCTACAAGATATGTTACAATTGGAAAACTTGATTGATGATCCTGAGGTTTTCGAGAGATTTACATTGGGATTTTTCACAATTAGACGTTCTGATAAATTGAGTTGTGGAACTTCAACGGATATGGTCATTGAGCAATCGATGATGAAGTCAATGAAAACAGATGGAGGTGTTGCTCGAGGAAGAAGTACGCAAGAGAGCGTCATAAGTAAATGGATTTATGGCATGCATGCAATGAATACTGTGTGTGAAAGATTGGAGGATTTAGCGGATGTAAGAATGGACACGACAGATCA
The DNA here is from genome assembly GCA_940337035.1 of Agriotes lineatus. Classification (NCBI taxonomy): domain Eukaryota; kingdom Metazoa; phylum Arthropoda; class Insecta; order Coleoptera; family Elateridae; genus Agriotes; species Agriotes lineatus. Next base: position 216,375 of record CALNHX010000791.1, read on the forward strand.
GCATGTCGATGCAAGGGATTCCCGCGTAAAGAGAGATACTGGAGACATCAAGAAACTTCGTGAATGGTTTTCGTCATATGATCCTTTTCCTGAATTGAACAAAATCATGTCCATTGCCAATGGAGTCGTCGGGGATGATAAAATCAATTGCCATAATGCTCGTGAAGTGGGTATTGCATCTATGAGTAAAATGATGGGCCAAACATTTAATAATATTAAATTGAAACGTGCTGATAAAGTACTACCTCTATTATCTATGAAGAGTACCATGAAGATTCATGATGAGAAGGTACCAATAGATCCTGTATTATTATTTCAACGCATGAGTATTACGAAGACATTTGAAGATGAGCTTGAAAAATTCTTCGAGTACGAATTAGCCCCTTACCCTTTATCGCTCTTTGATGCAATTGGAATGCGTAAGACACAGAAGTCAGCCATTTATGATTGCTTTGAATGTGTGAGCATTGATATCGAAAGTGCAAATGCTACCTACATCATCGATGGAGGATACCTGTTACATCGTGTTGTGTGGGATCGAGAGAACACATTTGAGGATATTTTGGACAAATATCTTCAGTATGTTCGTAGACACTTTGGTTACAACGTTACTATAATATTTGACGGTTACACTGATTATACAAAAAATATCAAAGCTGCAGAACAACGTCGTCGAGCTAAACAAACATCTTCATCGCCTGATATCGTTTTTGATCGATCAATGACTGTTCCGACAAACCAACAGCAGTTTCTTGCTAATACTCACAATAAATCTCGTTTGATTTCGATGTTATGTGAAGAATTTGCAGCTGCCAATGTAGTTGTGAAACAAGCTCAAAATGACGCTGATGTCCTCATTATTGAAACCGCAATTGAACAATTCAGTAGCACCAATCCAACTATCGTTGTTGGAGAAGATGTAGATTTGTTAATAATATTAACTGCACGAACACCTAGTGATAAGATCATTTACTTTTTAAAACCTGGGAGAGCTCAAGTTCAAACAAAAATATATTCTTCACAAAGTTTAACTGCATATCCAAAATGTCAGCCTCATATATTATTCCTTCATGCGATAACTGGCTGCGATACGACATCAGCAATTTTCAAAAGAGGCAAAAATACAGTATTCAAATTGTTTGAAAAACGTGAAGACTTGATTGATAACGCAAAAGTATTTACAAATATTAACTCGTCAGCAGATGTTATCCTCACCAATGGAATTCGTGTTCTCCTTGCTATGTATGGAGCTCCAAAAAAAATGAAATCGATAGACAAGTATAGATATTTGAGTTTTGTGAAAAATACAAAAAACAATAAGAGAGTGCAGTTATCTTGTCTCCCTCCAACATCTGCTTCTGCTAATCAACACTTGTTTCGTGTGTTCTACCAAGTGCAAGTGTGGCTAGGCAATGATCTAAATCCTGAAGATTGGGGCTGGAAATTGATGAATAATAGTTTGGAGCCAATTCAGATTTTACTGCCACCTGCTCCAGAAAAATTACTCAATACAATTTTTTGTAATTGCAAAAAAGGCTGCACAAACAATTGCGGGTGCAGAAAAGTTGGATTGTATTGTTCATCGGTATGTACCAATTGTCAAGGCCAATCTTGCACCAACATTGAATCAAATACAACAGATGAAGATTGTTTCGAAATTGATGAGGATATATCTCTCTTCTTGGAGCAGTCTACACAAATCGAGCAAGAAGAGGAAGAAGACAGTGATGAAGAAGAAACGAGTGACTATGAAGAATTTGATGTTGAATGATGATGTAATTTTCTTGCTGTTAAAATTTTCGTTAAATTTAAATAAAAAAAAAATTTCATCAATAAAATAGTGTCCCATTACATTCCCTCGATCAAAATATATTGTGGAGTATTCCTACTGGGGAAACCACGTTAAAAAAAAAGCGCCGTGTACACTACCTCAGAGGTGGTGCGGAAATGTGTGCATATAGTCGAAAGTACGACTTTCCTGCGCTCTAAAGTCACGATATCTCGAAAGCGATGCTTTGTAGGAGAAAAGTGTTGAGATATTTTTTGTAGACAATTTTACGATCTACAAACTTTGTCTGAACCATTTTTCGATAGCTCTCGTTGTTTCAGAGATATACGCAAAAAAACGCAAATTTGTGACCTTTGACCTCGAATAAAAAACAACGCACAAGCGGGATCGATGGGGACTTTTGACATATCATTTGTAGTGACGTATTCAACGCCTGCACAAAAATCCAGCTTGTTGGGAATTAATGCAAACTGGAATCATAATTTAGTCCATTTTGACTGGACTATATATGCCATGTGCATATTGCAAAGGGTTGTTGGCTAAGAATTATTTAAAACGTCATTCAAAATTGTGTATCGTTAAAAATGAAATAACTAAGAGGAAACAGAACCATTTGTCCATCCCTGAACGGACCCAACGAATGTTATTACAAAAATTAATGTGAGAAAACAACTAAGTTCTGGTTTACAAATGTAGCTTTTTTTATTGAATATAATATTAAATTTTTTTTTATCAGGTTTTCCGTATTATTAAACCAGACGACGAAATTTCATTAGAGGCAAAGAAAGACCTTCTTAAAGCGCATTTTGGTGAGTCTTATTTAAAACACCATAAAAAAGAAAACTCAGCATGTTTGCAGAAACAGGATGCGAGAACTGTCCCGTTTACTTATTAGTTACAGAAAATTATTTAATAATCAAGATGTTAAGTCTTAAAGATTTACTGCATCCAAAAAGATATGATATGGTAGTTCTTGCAGTGAGAGAAATATCAGGTGCCGATCATGTCAAGAGAACGTTAAGACCACTTAGCCTTGCCATGCATTTAGGGACTTCCTTAAAATTAATATGTAACGAATGAAAACATTTAATTTTAAAAGAAAACAGGGGCTTTAGGTGTAAGTCTGATAATGAGGCAAAATTATGGTTAGAAGACCTAAAATATTTTAAATAATTGGTTGAGTCACGGTGGAATTTCAAACTGGCATCGCTTGCCAATAAGGACATGATGCAGAAGCGGTGGAATAAACCGTTACCCATACCATTAGCCAGCGACAATAAAAAATTTAGAGATGGCGTTCTCACATACGCCGAAGAATGCCAAGATAAATTAATAAATAACGAAGGTGAAGCAAAATCTAAAGAAAAATGCTACAAGTTATTAGTACAATATACGTTATCATTATTAACTGTTTTCAATAGAAGACGAATTGGCGACGTGCAATATTAAAAAATAAAAGACTATCACAACGACAAGCAAAACAATTTTAAAGATTTTGAAAATGCTCTAACAGAGACGGAAAAGGTCCTAACTACAAAATACAAAAGAGTAGTCAACAGTGGAAACGAAAGTCGCGCTGTGGTAATTCTGATTCCAGAATTGCTTCAAAAGTTTATTGATGCCTTGCTGACACATCGACAAAATTATATTTCTTCAAATAACGACTATGTTTTCGCTCTTCCGGGAAGCAAAATTAATTGGGAAAAGGCGATGTTGCTATTCGACTATTGGCAAAAAAGTGAAATTAGACCACGTTGTAGCCTTTATCAGCAACAAATTAAGAAAGCATATAGCTACAGTTATGCAGATATTAAATTTGAGCAAGGATGAGGCTAAACAATTCGCACACTTTATGGGACACAAGGAAAAACCCACGGCGAATTTTCAGAAGCAATTTTAGAACCAGAAAAAGTTTTAGTAAACAGTTTCAAAAGACTTGTTATAAGGGGTATGAGGAGACGAGATGTACCAGTGTTATACACTAAAGATGTCCAAGACCACTTAGACGTAACACTAAAATACAGAGCTATTATAACTAAAACATCCAGTATTTATCTTTTAGGTAATCCCAATTTCGATCAGCTCATAATCGGTTGCAAAGTAATGAAAAAGTATGTCACGCAGTGTGGCGCTAAAAATTCAGATGCTCTTACTTGCTACTCCGGCTACTCTCACTCAATTATTTAACATGAATGAAAATGACATCGCATAATTAGCTTCTTTCATGGGACATACGTTAGGAATACATCGATCATCTTACAAGCTTCCCGGCGACGTTTATCAAACAGCAAGAATACCCAAACTACTAACACTCATGGAAAAGGGCGAAGCTGACCAGTTCAAAGGCAAAAGCTTGGATGATATAGATTTAAATTTAAAAGGATTTAATGAAAGAAGGTGCAAAGACTTTGAAAAGGGGGAGAAAATACTATAAAGAAATTACAAGAAGGAATGGTTGCCAGCACAAGTCACAGAAAGAATATCAGAAACTCGATCATTCATGGTTTCTAAGAAATACGAGCAGCCTAGGACCACCCCCTACAGAAGTGGTGCTCCCAGGACCACCACTACCAAAACGAAGGAAGATGTCAGCATAATCATATACGTATATCGCATTTATAGTATCATGTAGGCATTCAAAACAGTAGTTTATAATAATAAAGATCTTGACAATGGCAATGTTTATGCATAGGTTTGAGTTTGGGAACACGCCCTTGGCAAAAGTGCCGCTCGGGTTAACAGTTAATCGCCTTCTGCAAGTGATAAAATCTAGTTTTTACCATTTGCGAGAGGCGCCCGTTAAGCGAGGGTAGCACAAAACAGAACGCTTCCGCCTTTGCAACCGGTAACGCTTCTGCGAAGTGCGCAACTGTATTGTTTCATGGTTGTACTGCCATTTTTGTTTGTTGCATTAGATTTATTAAAGTTTGTTACGGTCTAAAACGATTTTTACGACACCGCGCCGGCTCATACGAAAATTCATGTAAAAGTTAAGACGGCCAGCGCGGACGATAATTTTCACAATCGGGACAATAACTCACCTAGGACCGCTGCTCTGCCCGTAATAAGATATGCCGGCTAAACTACAGCGGAGCGTGTAGCCTGACGTGCTAGTTTAATGTAATTTAATTGCTTAATCTATTTGCTACAATTACCAGACTGATACTGGTTTCCCAGGCAGCTCAACATGCCAAGGTACCAATAATAAACTCAAGCTTAATTACCCAGGAAAGAACACTAAATAATTTTTATCAGTGTATAATATGTTTAGCTAAATACATCAAATTAAATTGTATTTCATCAGACAAAGAATAAAAATGTAACAATGCTGGTAAAATTAACAGAATTCTTTTAACGGGGCGTCTCGCTCGCTGGGAATCGTGCCGTATCAGTCTCTTTTGGAACAGCCTAAGTATGGAATAGCTCCGATGTCCCGAAGGCAGTTCGACAGGCCTGGCACCGCTAGTGTTTATCGGCGGAACTGCAGGTGTACTTTGGACGGACGGCGAGTTTATCTGCATTTACCTGTGATAGAAGCTTCGCAAATCCAGGTAAGTGAATTTCGATCGAATAACCGCTGGTTGTTGTTGGCGATGATCCCCGTCGAATTGCTTTCAATTCAAACGTGCGTAAACATTAAATTCGGTCTTTAAATTGTTGAACGGACGAAAGTGCAGGCAATATCAAGTTAAATTACATGGGTACCTTGCACTACTAGTGGTTATCGCGGCCCGCAGTTACACTGTGGCGCGATTACGAGCGTTCGGCGAGCTCATGGACGGGACCGTCAACGGCGAGCTCGCTTTAATCCCCCTGGTAACCAGGTACTGAGAATCGTCGGCGAGTTCGGTTTAGCTCTCCTATTAACTAGGTGCTGGGAATCGTCGTCGTAGGGCCTAGGTGAGCCTTCTGGGTAACCAGGTGCTGGGAAACGTCACCGAAGAGTCTTGGATTACCCTCCTAGTAACCAGGTGCTGGGAAACGTTACCGACGAGTCTTGCATGTAACCAGGTGCTGGACAGCTGGCAGGAGTCTCCTCGAAGAGTCTAGAGACCCTCCTGAGTGAGATTAGGCTAGGAGAAAGGTTTAGGAAAATTCTAGGAATATTCTCGAAGAGCCCGGAGGCTCTTCTGAGCGGAATCAGGCCTGGAAGAGGTTCGGGAAAAATTCTGTCTGTAATGGTTTTTTTCTTTTTACATAGCCCTGGGCTGGCGTAATCGGCGGTTCAGGCCGGTTCGTGAGAGTATGGGATTCTTGCTTCGATGCGCGGAGGTAAACCTGCGATTCTTCGCGTGACGAGGTTTATCGACGCCCGCGCGGACTAAAGATGCAACGATCCGATTCCTAACGTAAAATGGCGTTCGCGCTGGCCCAAACGTTACAAGTGAGGGGTGGTCCTACACGAGATTACCTAGGAGCAACGGCCTAAGGGACGGTAAACACTGACAAAATTAATAGAGTGCCACCCGGTTTCATCAATAAGAACGAAAATGCAAAGATAGACCAACTATGAAACCGGGAAATCAATGAGCCTACCTTTCCACTTTACACCTTGGCGAAATCCAAAGCTAAACGGGAATAGAATATTTGTGCACAGCCTCACGACTCCCAACACTACGGCAACGAGCGCACTGTCTTAACTGCGACGCTTACGAACTCCTTCCAGGCACCACCGTACATAAATTTGACACAGTGTCTAATTTAACCTGTAAATAAGCGTGCACAGGCCCGTAGGAAAAATCTTAAAGCAACGAACAGTGAACCGATCTATGGATCTAACACAATACAACAGCGCCGAAGTCGTCAGCGTACACAGAAAGTAGAAACTAACAAATGGGCACTATAGCTAAAAGCCAAGCTGGTAGGTCGTCCTACCTGTAAAATATTGCGGGGATTGTAACAATTGGTACACTGCCCTAACGCGGGTGGCTCACACTTGCCTTGAATGAATATTTATAAACAGCCTAAGCTGGCGGCTGGCATGTAACATGAATGATTAATTAAAAATAGGGTACACTACCTTGTTTTGTTAGCTTTGCCTGGCTGCGTCGATTATCGTCGGGCGCCCGCCGTAAAAGCAGACGTGTCGTGGCCTGAAGCGTGGGTGCTGTGCGAAGTCCAATGATCCCAGGTGCGGAATTCTCATAGGAAACAACAGAAAACTGTCCAGAGCTGTATAATTACACCCGTTCTGAATAACTGGATCTCCCAATGTAGCTGAGAAGAATGGCCCAACAGGCCGTCGAAAATTTGCAGAACAGAAGGTCATCAAAATCAACAAAAGAACACGCACAAACTACCCCAAACAAACGCCACTTCACTCTAGGCCGGCTAGTAATGAACTCCCCGAAAAACCACGGCAAACCTCGCTGTAACAGCACAATCACTGGCCGCTCACGCGTGGGGCGGTTTACCAAAACCAAACTCTCGAAGCGCTTACAATCACAGCCGGCAGCAAACTAACTCCAGCCTGACGCTGCTCGAGCCAGGCACGCTACGTGGCCCCGCCACCTGCAGCCAATCACAAAGCGAAAAAAAGGCCGCCGTTAGCTCGGCTCGACGAACTTTCTAGAACGAGGATGCGTGCGAAATCTTAAAATTCCAAATAAGCCAACAAAAGTAATCATGAACGACAGAAAATTACAGCGGCCGTTATAACTGCTTGCGCAGAAATTCACGAACTATTGGGCGTGAAAATACGACAGGAAAAACTATATGCAAGCAGGGTCAGAATTTTTTAACCGAAAATACTCCAAAAGGTCAAATCATTCATAGAATATAAAAATGTCCTGACAAGTTATCGCGTTCGTTTATTTATTTTTTGGGGGCATCATGTTAGGGTGGGTGTTCCGGTATTTTTAAGAGCAGTGAAAAGCGGGCGTGAACCACATACCGTATAGTGCTCCTACGAAAATAGTGAAATAAATATTTTGACAGCTATGAAATTTTAGGAGGCATGTGTATTATTAAATCAAACCAAAATATAACATGACATGACATTGACATTTGCTAATAATTATTCACAAATTTATCAGGAAAACGAATTCATCTTTCGGAAGATGCAAAGTTAATAGTGACAAATGTGTACAGTAGAGTACCTATAGCCGTTCTGGCTCACATTTGACCTTGAACTTTTTTCAAGGTCACGGGCCTAGCCGAGGTCAAGGTCACAGGCCTAGCCGGTGGACGTGGCCTAGTCGGGTCATTGACCTCGGTCACTTCCGGGAATTTTTTTTTGGCTAAAAGTGTAGTTTTTGAAATTTTCCCACGCTCGAGCGTCTGGGATGCAGACATGTCTATTCTTGCAGGATGTTGTTATCAGTAAATCAGAAGCTATTGTTACGCTTATCAAAATTTTCTCAGGCTCGACCGGATGTGAGTCATCGTCTGACAGACATGTCTATTCTTGCAGGATGTTGTTGAACAATGGCATCCCTTGTTTTAAAATCAGCACGAAATTCGAGAACAATGAAGCTATTGTTGTCTGGAGATTAAAAATTTGTTGATCTGCAAAAAAATTCAAACAAAGAAACCCATTGTTTAAGAAAAATCAGCACAGTTGGAAGTTTTTGCTAATACAGTTAGAGTCTAGAGATTAAAATGTGCTGATCTGCAAAAATGATCTTGAAATAAATTTGTCAAGTACTGATGTCTGTTAGACAAAAAAAAGAATTACCAGGTGTGGGGTTCGAACCCACGCTTCCCTTAGGGAACCAGAGCTTAAATCTGGCGCCTTAGACCACTCGGCCAACCTGGCATGTTCCTGTAATCGGGCACAATGGTGTAATAAAACAACAATGTAAATATACTTGTATTTATTTACCTAAAACATACATGTATAAAAATTACTATAAATACATATCAGCTAATTATTGTGCTACGGATGTCATCTCTGTCTGAACGATTTCCTCGAAGACCAGTTTCGTGCTGCTCCCACACTTGCCACCCGAGATGATATAGTAGCGACGTTTTCCTAATTGTTGTAGGTCTGCGTCTGTTAGGCAATCGTAGCGTGCTGGTAGAATGAATCTGAAGTTGTCCAATTCCACCACTACTTTATTGCCGTATTTAGTCGGACATCGATACACATTTATTATTAGATATTTTTCCTCAATCTTCAAATCTCGTACATTTCTCCACTCTTTAACCTCATTTAAGTTGCAAAGTTTCTGGTTGAAATCTGCCATGTTTTTTGGAAAGAGCGCGTACAGGAGAATGCTAGAAATGCTGCAACACACCAGGTTTATATAGCACCAGTCAGAATGCTACCGTGCTGAGTTTTTGAGAATTTTTTGCACCGGATGTGAGTCATTGTCTCAGAATGCGCGCGGTTGCTAAAATAAATGTATGGTGTCTTTGTTTGAAAAATGCACACCGGATGCTGTTCAGACTTGTTTAAACTGATGTGGGCGTCTGGCGGATGTTATTGTCTGAGAATTTTGCCGAATGCTGCAAAAATAAATGTATACAGTTGTTGTTTGAGAAATCTGCACGATTGCAAAAAATAACTGAACAATGAAGCCATTGTTGTCTAATAGTATATATCGAATTATTTCCAGATAAAAAGATGCAATATAAAAATCCAAACCATTTTAAATACCTTGTTAGGTTTTTGTTTTATTACGCGTTCAACGAGATGTATGTCTGGATATTTAACTTGAATAGGCCAATTGGAAGCATCTATTAGTAGATAGGTAATGTGTTCGATCCCGCTGGAGGACTGTTTAAGCGGTAGACAGTATTTAACAAAGTGTTGGAGTGTTAGAGACATTGTTTGTAAGCAAAGTAAATATTACGTGTTTTTCCCGTACTTTATTAAATACACAGTCTCGAGCCGATAGTTATTTATTTCGCTTGGATTTATGTACAGCATCCCTCACTTTAGCAATAAGCAAGTTCCTAAAGAAATATTATGCTGTAGAGATTTATAGGTTACAGTTCGGAGTGTAAACTGAGTTAAAAATTTTGGATATTAGCAACAGTACCATTTAATTGCATATTGTTTTCTTTTACCAAATTTTAGATTCCATTGTATTAATATAGGTTCGAAAGCACTGCTGACGCGAGGTTTATAAATCCAATACAGCAAACCATAAAAGTTGGTTTTTGTTGTATAAGCAAGCCAATCCGGTAGAGAGATATTTAAGAGGGGTGATAAAATACTTAAAGAAAATATTAGCAGATAATACATTTGAAAAATCTGCACGACTAATACTCAAGATTATTACAATTACATGCTAAAGACTGCAGACAAAAGGTAAGATATCAAAATTTTAAAATAAAGCCCTGAAAATAAGAACTAAATAAAACCTAATAAAAGCTATTAGGCCACAACAATACTCTAATTAATAAGGATGCTATACACGATATCCAACGGCGAGGGACAGTTCATTTTTATCGCATAAAAAACTTATTGCTTAGAAATCAGGTCCAGATACCTGTTTAATGGAAAACATTTTCTTGAATTTTCTTTAAGTCGTTAGGTTGACTGTGCCAAGTTTCCACGAAAAAACTAAAGCTCCTACAGGCCAGATTCTTGAATCAAGTAAATAATACAGCAAGGCATAAAACTTGGTTTTTGCAATATAAGACATCCGCAAGCCAATCCTAAACTGGTAGTTTTAAATAGCAGAATTTTATAATACAAAACAGAGCGATGAAATAGTCGTCTGTTGATCATATTTTTGTAGCCACCCAGCATCTTTCAGTTTTTATAAGTTATCCTATCATCTCCTTGGTTGCAGGTGTTAATAGAGACTATATTTGCGTGTCGCCAGATGTCAGACCTGTCAAGACTTGTGAATGTGAGCGTCTGGGAATGTGCAAGGTTGCTAAAAATGAACCGGATGTCTGGGGTTTCTGAGCAGGTCTGCGCGGGGGTCTGCGCGAGGGTTTGGCGGTAAATTCAAATTCTGCACAGGTTTGGCGGGAAATTCAAATTCTGCGTAGGTTTTGGCGGTAAATTCAAATTCTGCGCATTATTTTGACGGTGTTTTAAATTATGATCAGGTTTTTGGCGGGAAAATCTGGGAGTGTACAAGGTTGCTAAAATGTATGGGGTCTTTGTCTGAGAAATTTACACCAGATGTAGTTAATGACCTCCATTATCAGTGTCTATAAATTTGGTAGACAGACAGACAGGCAGACCGACAGACAGACAGACAGACAGACAGATAGACAGATAGACAGACAGACAGGCATCTAGACAGCTGTTCCTGTAACGGTTTTATGGGCACGACGGTGTAATAAAACGACAATTGTAAATATAATTGTATTTTATTTGTCTAACGTACATGTATAAAATTATTACAAATATATATTATACACTAGTCAATTATTGTGGCAGAGGTGTTGTTGTCATCTCTGTCTGGAGGATCTCTTCGTGCTGTTTCCGAACTGGATTTATTCAATTATTCCTGCCTCTTTTAACTCTTCTATTATACTAACAATTTCATTTATATGATTTGTATGACGCAGACTGTTGGCTCATAATGCAAACATTTAACAGATGGACAGGCGGACATCACCATAAATCATATACGATTTTGTTTTCACACGTTCACGTTCTAATCTCACAATTTTTAAATGCTCCTCGATGGGATCCATCACATTGTCATCAAACCAACTCCACCCGTCTGGAAGTTGTAGCTTTGTATCAGTTTTAAAGTCCGAATGTCCATCTAGCGTAACGGTGATATCCATACGATTGCAACCAAACCATGAAAAAAACTTTGAAAATTCATAGAAATACTTGTAATATTTTTCCAAAGAGGTGACGGCTTCCATGTTACAATCAGACTGCTACGATTTATTCGATAGACAATGATTTATATGTTTATGCCCTCGTCGTGCAAGCTGCTGTCTAAAATTTCTACATAACGGTGTTAGCCTCCTGTTTCGTAATTTTTTTTTTGTAGTTTAGCGCAACCCCTGCATGGGGTTAAGATTACTTAGAATGTGTAATTGGTAAAATTGACAGACAGACAGGCAGACAGCTAAACCACTAGACAGCTGGACAGATAGACAGGTAGACAGGCAGATACTAATACAAAAAAAAATATAGCAAATGTATATGGCTGTCAATAAATAAATAAATAAATAAAAAGAAAAAAAATTGATGGGGCTATTATCAAGCTGGGTTCAGTTAGTCGCTAGAATTTTTGAAATATGATTGAGGATAATGTTTACCACCACTGTTTTCTTTCATATGTTCGTGCAATGTGCAAGCAATACATTTTCGTCCTTCTTGATCGGTTTTCCCTTTACATTTTGGACATTTATACTTAACTGGTACAGGCATCTCTCTCACACCTATTTCTATTACTGCTCACAATCTGTACAATAAATGGTGTTAAGAATCTCCATCTCTTTCTTATTTATATGATTTGAAGAAGACGTGGCTGGGATTGAGGCGAGTCAAGCGTTTCAAACGTATGATTCTGTAAATTGTGTACATTTATGTCTACAGTTTTTGTACAAGATCATGTTTTAGCTTCCTACCAGAGTTTACTGCTGGAATGTGTATAAGCTTGGCTAAAACTACATCAAACCTACTAACTGATGGCTTTTAATGTTAACAGCAACTGAAATATAAGTGAAAATCTTGATAATAGTAAATAAAAATCTCATATTAAAATTTATTATCATATAAATGGTTCTTAATTTTTTTGTAGTTTAGCGCAACCACTGCGTGGGGATAAGATTACTTATTCTTCATAGCGTAAAATTTAACGATTTACCAGCTTATCCAAATATAAAACAATTAAAGATTCTGTATGACTATACTATTTTTCCCATCATATTGACACAGGGTTCAGTGTGCTCTACAAAAATGCACGCATTTTGCACAAGCGGCATGATGATAACAATTAATCGCTGTACAGTCTTTTAATTATCACATCCGTTGTCCGAAGCACACCTGTTTAAGAATGACATGTTCCTCTGTGTGAGAGAAAGTTTACGTATGCACTTCTCATAGATAGTATAAAGCATGAGGACAATATATAAGGGCTGCTTATCACACTGTAGGAAACTTAGTTTAGTATCATCAAGATGCTAAGATAAAGTGTTGAAGACTTGGGAGAAAGTTTACGTATGCGCTTCCCATAGATAGCGTAAAGCAGGAGGATAATATATATAAGAGTACTTATAGCACTGTCAGGAAAAAAATTAGTTTTGTGTTATCAAAACGTTTAGATAAAATGTTGAAGACTGACCATCAGCCTATAATTATCACATCTGATGTTTGGAACACATCTGCTTAAGAATGATATAATTTCCTGTGGGAAAAAGTTTACGTATACAGTTCCCGCAGGTTGTGTAAGGTGGGGGGATATTATATAAGAATATTTATCACACAGTTGGAAATATTAGTATACCATCATGACACCCCGGCAGAGCTTTGTACACGATGACTTAGTGCATCGGCCTAATCTAGAACCGTGGGTTGGCAACCCCTGGGGTGAAGAGGAGGAGACAGAGGACGAACAACTCGTGTGGAGCGACATAGAATTTGGAGAGTCTCCACCATCTTCACCTGCATCATCGTTATCATGGGGGCAGATGTCGCCCTCATTTTTCGACCTTCAGGTGTCTCCTCCGCCATCGCCACTACCAATGTGGCAATATCCTCATGGTGAGCTTCAATCTGGAGGACAACTATCTGAGACATCTCCACCACCACCTGCAACCTACCCCCAAGGTCAGCCGCATCCTTGGGAGCAGATAGGGCCGCCACCACATGGTGAGCCTCACTCTGGAGGACAACTATCTGAAGCATCACCAACACCACCTGCAACCTACCCCCAAGGTCAGCCGCATCCTTGGGAGCAGATAGGGCCGCCACCACATGGTGAGCCTCACTCTGGAGGACAACTATCTGAAGCATCACCAACACCACCAATGTGGCACTGTCCTCAAGGTCAGCCGCATCGTTGGGGGCAGATAGTGCCTCCACCTGCACAGACTTCGAGCCACCCCCCTGAGCAGGAACATTTCCAAGCTCGATACCATTTTGATCTACCAGAACCGGTGCTACCCCTACATTTAAGCTCGGTTCTGGTAGAAATAAAACTAGGGAGTAGAGTTATAGATATAATTTTTTAAGGTGTAAAATAAAACTGTTATTTTAATGAGTGTTTTATTTAATTAATATAAGTAGGATAATCAATATAATCTTGAGGCTCGAAACAAGAATCACTTCAGCATTCAACTGTTTAAGCTATGTGATGAAATATCTAAAATGCTCGTTCTATAAACATGATATGAACATAATCGTGAAATGTCATATGATAGCATTTCCTACACTGCATACACTGCATACAATAAGTCAAGTTACAACGTCCTTGCTTAACAAGCAACTTTGCTTATCTGCACATGCATAACGTACACTTTGTTTACAAACAAAGCATCAGTTGCGATTGTGGCGTATTGTTTGTCTCGAACGTGCGCTATGACAATACTAATTCATTTGCGGATTGTATACCTGAAATGGAATTATGTTAAAAATATCAATTTGAGGATTCTAGACCTTGTATTACCTAACAACAAAGACACACTCTTCTACTGTAAATCAAAAACTATCCTCCGATATAAGTTTTTTACTGAAGCCGCTTATTAAAACTGTTCAAAATTTTCGAAATTTGTCTAGCTGTCTGTCAATTTTACCAATTACACATTCTATGAGATTTTTATTTACTATTATCAATATTTTCACTTATATTTCAGTTGCTGTTAACATTAAAAGCCATCAGTTAGTAGGTTTGATGTAGTTTTAGCCAAGCTTATACACATTCCAGCAATACATATAGTATTAACTTTAAATATATCTACAGGATTATCGGAAATATATCTACCATAAGCTTTCAATTTCTTAGGTTTGAACCCTAATAATTGTCCAATACTATCTTTAGCAGTAAAATCGATTGCTAAGGACGATTTAATTTCACTCCTGAGCGTGTTATTATTAGGCTTAATATGTAGCACAGGTTCTGCTTGGTGCTGCACAATATTTTTTTCTAGTATATCATTAGCACTACCTGCTTGAGGGGAGGGCGACTTTGTTACACCTATACCCTGTTCATGTCTAATATATTGACTTATATCGGCAACTTCATATGAACCGTGAGGTATTTCAATTACAGCTTGTTTACCATCAATATCAGTATAATGAAATGTATTATTATTCGAATCAATATTAGGTATAGTATTATAAGCTTCAAAACTGATTAATCCTATAACATATTCAGATTCCGGATCCAGATGTATGGATGGATACTGAGCTGTGAGAACAGATTCATTTCCAGATAAGGTAAACGTCCAGGACATGTTTAATAGTAGACGGTTTAACTAGAACTGAAACAAAACATCTAGATACCTTTAATTACATTCTCCTCCTCTTCCTTCTCTAAGAATCTTACTGGAAATAAAACAACTTTTATTAAACAATAGGTTTTATGTTTCCTTTTACATCCTTATTCAGTATACATTGCAATTGTTTATTTAAGATAGGTTCTAACAATAAAGACATTTTATCTATTCTATTCTCAAACCTCATCCTGTCGAGTGCACACAACTGCCAGTAATTGTATGGAAGTTCATCGTCCTCCTCTTCTTCTTCTTTCTGACAAATTTCAACAATCGGATCAAAGTGAACCTGCTTGTTGATTTTACTTCTGGCGATCTTTGTCGTACAACACCAAGTCATGTTTAAACTGGGTTATTAACAAGTTCAGGTCTGGCTGCCGCTCGCTTAATTTCAAACAAGAAAGTTCCTTTGAAATATCTTTTAATTTACAATATATTTCAATATCTCTGTTCAATTTCTCCAGATTTTTAGTAAAGCGGTTGAACTGCATTCGATATTTATAGTATCGTTGCTGCTGCTTCATAATGCCAATGTGTACAATTCAGAATTCCCACACTATAAGTACATCCTCAGACGATGACGTCATCCCCCCACATCTGCAAGTCTTGACAAGTCTGGACAGGTCTGGACAGGTTTTTCTCGCAGTAAACTGGTAAGAAGCTAACACATGGCATCGTGCAAAAATTGTAAACATAAATGCCCACAATTTACAGAATCATAAGTTTGAAATGCCTGGTGATTATATTTAATAGGATGACAGCTGCCATTTTTGCCACTTGTCAAATATTTCACAATTTCTATTGGAGGTTTTAAGTCTCCAAAACTGTCAAAGTAAATAGCATCTTTCTCCCGTTTTATGTAAGCCACCCAATGTGTACCAAGATTGGTTTTATCATCCAAATTTACAATACCGCATTCTATATTTCGAACCTGTTTTGGTAAATCATCTCTCATAAAAATGCCGCGAAAGTTAGGAATTTTTAAACGTTTAGCGTATGATTGTAAATCGATATTTGACAAAGCACGGTTTGGCAGCTGCATTACAAGTTTTTTTGTCGTGAACAATCCGTATCCTTTTTTATAAGGTTTTAGATATAAGCCTTTACCTAAAGCTATTGCCTCCATCGTTTTATGTCTTTCAGACTCTGCTAATTGTTTTTTTGCCGACTGAGCATCTTTAACCACCTTTGCAATTCCTGCAGCTCCACCGCTAAGAGCTCCTAACGCGCTAAGTCCTGCAAAGATTGGAATCAAGGGTAACATTCCACCTGTTTTTGGCACACGTATTACTCGAGGAGTTTTAATAATCTTGTTTCTCTTTATTTTATTAATTGTCTTAACAGCAATATTTGTAGCATCGCTTAAGTCTCGCAGCAGTCGTCCTCCTCCTAATTCAGTTCGTGCTTTTTTCACTACCTGATTGAAAGTAAGCGTATCTCCAGGTGTTCTCTTTCTCTTTTTACCAGTTTTATTTTTAGCTCCCAACCCCATTTTTACTTTTGCCGTCATAGCTGTAGCTACTCCTGCAGCCGAGACACGTTCACCTAAGCTAGCGGCTGAAGCTCTAATACGTCCAATAGCATTTTTAGCTAAAATTCTGTCAGCTTTATGTCGTTCCTCCATATTATCAGAATGTTTTGCATAAGCCAAATCGTGCTCACGACACGCTTGATCTAATTTGTTAATTCCAGGATCTCCTCGTGCAATTCTTTTCTCAAGTTTTGCGCCAGGCCCGCAATATTGATATCCTGGTATGTGCAATTCGAAAGGCAATTTATTAATGAGCGTATTGAGTACACCAGCACCTCGTCGGCGATGGACTGGTTTGTTGTTTCGACGTCGAACCATCATATAGAACTGAGAACTGATCGATTAGGATCTTAATATATATAGATATGCGTAGCAGTTTTAGTATGAGTTTCCAAGTAGACGTCATGAGGGTAGTTAAACTAAAAAATAGTTTGCCAATAAAAAATCATGATAATCATACTGCATCTCTAAGCAGGAGACACGGACCGTTGTTACCTTCCACGATACGATGTCTTATTCTAGGCCCATCGAATTGCGGTAAAACAAACATCATTATATCGCTAATAAAAGATGTTAATGGAGTACGATTTGAAAATATTTATATATATTCAAAATCGCTGTTTCAAGCAAAGTTTGAATATCTAAGTATGTTGTTTCAATTAATTCCTGAGGTTGGCTACTATACATACAGCGATGGTACACAGTATTAGTTTGCTCGTCGTGCAGTGCGGTCGCATTTTTGTTTTGCTCCGCTTGTTTTGCAGTGTTTTGCATTCTTTCATGCTAATACTCATGTGTGTAGTGTTTTGCTGTGTTGACTAAACTACATATTACTCCGTATGTACGCAATTCATCATAACATAACCCAGTGACACAATAGGAAACACATTTTGCAAGTAATTGCAATTTGACTTCCTATTACATTTAAATTATTTACTACTGGTAGTGAACTTGACCTCAATTTCGTTGAAATGGCTAATTTCAAATGCGACGCTTGCCAAAAAGTCTTCCTGGATGTTAAGGACAAATATAAACTAAAGTGTAGCGGCGAATGTAGGCGCATATTTTGCATGGCATGCAGTGGATTTGACAAAACCACATTAAAAACGATTTCACAACAAAAAAATCACCAACTGCGATATTTTTGCGTTCTATGTGATTCTCCCAATCTAAAATATCTGCATGAAAAAGTTTCACAATTAACAAGGGACCAAGTACCAAAAGATAACATCGAGGCTATAGGGTCACTAATTAAGAAAGTGGCTGATGCAATTCCGATTATTACGGAAACACATGAATTGGTATATAACCAAGATTCAAAGCTAGATTTGCTTCATAAAAGAGTTGAGGAAATTTACTCGATGTGTCAGTCCTTCACTGATTGTGGCCCACAATCAATTAGAAAAAGTTTAAACGGCATGCAGCAGGATCTTTTCAATCTCTCCTCAGTCTTCTTCAACAGCAATGAAGACCAAATCAAAATACAGGTACACGATCCATCTTCAAGTGAAATTAGGAAAAACATAGAAGGGATACAACATAAGATAACAAAAATATCAGACTCCATGGCGGAGTTCCAAACAAGACTGAAAACCCTAAAATCTCCAGGTGTTGCTTCTTCAACTTCACAACCGACTCCAATTCAAACATCAAAGTCTTGTATGTCAGTTGGCACCCAAACAACAGAACTATCTCCTAGTTTGAGTGGCCCAAAACCATTGTCTAATTTAACATTACCTACTCAAGATGGAAAAGTAGATAAAAGTAAATGGCACTATGTGATTGTGAGAAACCTTCCATCGTACTATAACAGCAATCACGTAGTACATTATATTAAAGAAAAGTTGCGAGTGTCGGACTTTATAAGATGCTACCCCCTATTAAAACAATCAGAAAATGCAGCGGAGATAACATACAAGATCGGCACCATAAACAGAAAGTCTGCCGCTCGATTAGCAGAAGAGCAGTTCTGGCCTGCTGGTGTATCGGTAAAGTGGTCAGTAGAAAGAAAATGCCATCTTGAGGAAAATCCTAACGAAGGAAATGAAACGCAGCTGGACAAAGTGAAGAATAAGATAACTAAAGAATTCACTACTCAAGAGAAGATTCTAAGGCTTCATTCTGATGGGGAGGCTATAGCAGCTGGCAAACAACACACCTTTAATGAAAATCAACCCATAAAATTTGTGAGTGCAGGCATCCAGAAAACAAATCTCACAGTAGATGCAATGACTCCGCCAAGGGTGAAACTGACAATGCAATCTGCCACCGATGAAGGCCGGTACCTTTTGGCTCGTCTGCGGGAACCAGCAATAATGAATGCCGTCAGGTTGTACATATCCTATCTACATGAACAACCGCAATCAGTTTGTCACGAGGGCTTCACAAATGCTTCTCTAAGGGTATTTTTAGCTTCTGAGGGCCTTCCTGTAGACGTGGAGTCGCTAAAACAATTATACATGAAGTACTTTGAAGCGTATGGCATAGGATCTTCGACTGCATCGGCGGACCTTGTAACCTACAAATCATTTGTCTCCTCCCAACATCTAATACGCCTACAACAATCCAGGGAAAGCCATGGCAAATACTACTCGCCAAAACGAAATTTTTAATACGATCGACGTGCCCAGAAGAGCAAGTATCTTCTATCATTGACAAACATTCAGTGCCTCTCTTTTGTAATAAAAACACCAGTAATATTACTATTTTGCATGCAAATATTCAGTGTATTAGAAACAAACACAATTATCTTGAATCCATCTTAACTGAACAAAATTTTGACGTGGTGATGATTAGTGAACATTGGCTTAAGGATGGAGAAAAACATTTATATACACCAAATAATTACAATCTAGCTTCTTGTTACTGCCGATTGGAGAGTGAATGTGGAGGAGTATGCATTTTTACTAGATCTGATCACGTTTTTACATCAATAAATTTCATTAGTGAACTTAACAGTGAAAAACATTTTGAATGCACTGGCATTAAACTTGCTGATTTGAACTGTGTTGCGGTGGCTTTATATCGTTCACCATGTGGTAATATCGATATCTTTAAAAATAAACTTTCTCATGCTCTTGACTTAATATCTAAATATTTTAAAAATAGTAAGCTAGTGTTTGGTGGCGATTTTAATATAAATTTTGCAGTTAAATCTAAGGAAAGCATCGAAATTACTAACATATTCCATTCTTTTGGATTACAAAAAAATATCACCGACTCTACTAGAGAACAAAAAAATTCCAAGTCGTGTATCGACAACATCTTCACAAATTTTGAAACACAACTTGCAACTGTGGCTGAATTTCACATATCTGATCATAAATCTCAAATAATTAAATTTAACACTATTCAAAAACGGGAGACCTCTGTTTACAAAACCGTACCAAATAAAAGTTCTAGAAATAGAATCAAATTTTCAAATTACCTCTTAACGGAAGATTGGGTAGAATTATATAGAGAGTCTGACCCAACCTGCGCAGTTAATGCTTTTTATAAAGTTTTTACATATTATCACGATTTATCTTTTCCTCCCATTAAAATTAATACAAATAACAAACGTAAAAATGCCTCTATATTTACCAATCCGGAAATAGTTTTGTCCAGGGAAGAAATAAATCGTCTTGGAAACATTTTGAAATTGAACTTGCAAAATAATGATCTTCTATCGGCTGAATTTAAACAAAAAAAATACGAATACGAACAAAAAATCTTAAAATTAAAAAAAGAAAAAATCAGTAAAGAAATCTTGGAGTCTGATAATAAACAAAGAACAATATGGAGAATAATAAAAAAAGGTGTAAACAATATCAATAGCAATGGAGTGGTAAGTGTGATTTCCCCAGAATCTCACAACGACTACTTTGTGCATGTAGCCGACGATTTATTATCAAATATTCCCCCATCAAAGTACTCACACAGTGTTTATCTAAAGAAATTACCAATAAATAATGAACAATCACTATTCTTATTTGCTGTTGAGGAATCCGAGGTAGAAGATATTATAAAGGCATTAAAAAAGTCAAAATCATTAGACCTATATAATCAATCGGTTTGCATGTACAAAGAAAATGTTTTATGTTTATCTGCCCCGATAGCTTATATTGCAAACATGATATTAAAGACGGGCATATTTCCTAATAAATTGAAACAAGCCAAAATTATACCTTTATATAAATCGGGTGAAATTGATGATAGATCAAATTATAGACCCATTGCGCTTCTCCCTATTTTGGCCAAAATTATAGAAAAAATTATTGCAGTTCGAATTCTAAATTTCTTTGAAACCAACCATATTTTTACGGACAGACAGTTTGGGTTCAGAAAAGGAAGGGACACGTCGGGAGCCGTGCTGAATCTCATTAATTATATAACAGAATCATTGGAAAACAAAAAATCTTCCTTTGCACTATTTCTTGATTTAAGCAAGGCGTTCGACTGTGTCTCAAAAAGCATTTTACTCGATAAACTGGAGTATTACGGTTGCAGGGGAGTAACTCTAAAACTAATGTCATCCTACTTATCTGACAGATCTCAATGTGTATTTTGCAAAGGTCAGTATAGCCAGATGTCTTCAATTCAACATGGTGTCCCACAAGGAAGTGTATTGGGACCGTTATTATTTTTAATCTATGTTAACGATTTGCCTAATGCCATCCCAGTTTTCACGACTTTATTTGCAGACGATACGACCTTTGCAAACCACGTAGAAGATGAAACTCTAGTCAATCAGTTACAAACCAACATTATCAACCAAGCCTCAGATTGGTTCCAGGCAAATAAGCTTTGTTTAAACCAAAATAAAACTACCACTTTACTATTTTCAAATAAACAAAATATCTGTGAAACCGTCAAATTTTTAGGCCTTACCTTGGATAACAAACTAACTTGGCAAGCACATGTTGACAATCTTTCAATTAAATTATCAAGAACAATTTATGTAATTAGACAAATAAAAAATCGAGTAAACTTAGATGCTGCCATTACTGCATACCACGCATTATTTCATAGTGTAATGACGTACGGTCTAATAAACTGGGGTACCTCTACACATATGAAAAAAATTTTCATTGTACAAAAAAGAGCCTTGAGAGTGTTGGCGGGAGCGAGTCAGTTAGACAGTTGTAAACCATTGTTTAAAAAATATAACATATTAACGCTACCGTCAGCAATACTATATTGTAATCTATTACACATAAAAGAACATTATGGCGATTATACAAAAAACGGCGATGCCCATGGTTACGACACCCGCAGTCGAGGCGATATACAGGTTCCGCAGCAGAGACTAACTTCCACTAAACGAAATAATTTCGGAATAGGATTATTTAATTCGCTTCCTAGTACTCTCAAAAATGCCCCAACAAAACTCTTCAAAGTTAAGCTTAAAAAACATCTTCTGGCC
The DNA here is from genome assembly GCA_940337035.1 of Agriotes lineatus. Taxonomy (NCBI): domain Eukaryota; kingdom Metazoa; phylum Arthropoda; class Insecta; order Coleoptera; family Elateridae; genus Agriotes; species Agriotes lineatus. The sequence goes on from CALNHX010000791.1 coordinate 238,464, forward strand.
AATGTCTACTATGAACTTTCCGATTTCAGATTTGTTGAAAATTAAGACTGTCTTGTTTTATTGACTTTAGTATTTTTGTTGTTACTGTATTTATCTGTAGTTGACTATTTCTGTAAATGCATTGTATTTTTTTATTTTTATATTTTTATATTTAAACTGGAATTGTGACATATCTAAGCACCACGGTGTATATTATGATGAATAAAAATACAATACAATACAATGGTGTGAACATTGTACCACCCGACCAAGCTAAATCTAACAGCATTTTTATTTTTGATGACATTGCTTGCGACAAACAGGACGTTATGAGAGAATATTTTAGCATGGGTCGACATAAAAATATAGACTGTTTCTATCTTTGTCAAACATATGCATGTATTCCTAAACATCTTATTCGCGATAATGCTAACATGCTGGTGCTGTTAAAGCAGGACGATATGAATTTACAGAAGGTCTACCGAGATCATGTTAATACCGACATGACTTACGAACAATTTAAAGAAATGTGCGCATATTGCTGGAATAGTCATAAACATGGATTTTTGGTAATAGACAAAGATAGTGATTTAAATAATGGGCGCTAACGTTATGAATTTGATTCGTATATATACATTTAACAATTCTGATGTCTATTATTTGATAGAAAGCTGTTGACGTGTGAACTAGTTTGAATCTGTCAGTCTGTCTAACTGTCTAGCTGACTGTCTACCTGTTTACCTGTCTAGCTGTCTATCTGTCCACCTGTCTAGCTGTCTACCTGTGTAGCTGTCTAGCTGTCTACCTGTCTAGCTGTCTACCTGTCTAGCTGTCTACCTGTCTAGCTGTCTACCTGTCTAGCTGTCTAGCTGTCTACCTGTCTAGCTGTCTACCTGTCTAGCTGTCTAGCTGTCTACCTGTCTAGCTGTCTAGCTGTCTACCTGTCTAGCTGTCTACCTGTCTAGCTGTCTAGCTGTCTACCCGTCTACCGCTTACATACTTGCGCCGATAATGAAATCGAATGTAGCGACAGAACTTATTAAAACTAAAAATATTATAAGACAGAAAGTTCGAGCTCTTAAGGAGGGTAAGTTGGTGGAACAACAGCTCCTCGGTAAATTTTTTAAACCTGTTACCGAACAAATGCAAAGTGTTGCAAAAGTGATAAATAAAAAAGAGAATCTCCCATCTTCAAAACTAGAATTATTTACACCAAAACCGGTTGATGAAGTATTGTGCGAAACCGCCGAAGATGATTCTAATACGACTATAGCAAACAAATTTCAACCGTCTACCAACATAGAACCGCAAGCTATAAGTTCTTTCTTAGAACAGTATGATAAACTTCCTAGGAAATATGTAAGCAATTATCTTATAGAAAGACCAAATCTAGGGAGGTATGGAATTAGATATGATTTTGACAAAAACCAATTTTATTTTGGTGGAGATGAGCTAGATATAAAGGGTTCTGATATAATTGTAAAAAATGTTCGCTATGAAGGTACGCCTGGTTTGTACGAATTACTATTTAAAAACGATCCTCAAATAACTCCAACGTCGACAAATAGAGCAAATTATAATGATATCATAAACAGAACAGGTGCGGCGCATAGAAATTTTGATAAAAATGTGCAGAAGGTAGGTTTCAACCAAACGAAATACAAGAAATTTATAAAATCTAACCTGTCATCATCACCCTCGTCTTCATCAGTGCCATTAAGAGCTAAAAAGCGTTCTGGTAAAGGTATGCAGCAAATGTATAAACAAGTTAGCAATAAACCGATGGATTATGTTTACTGGGATGATCCGAATGAGTTAGTCGATCGATTAAAGTTACTGTATGCCTCTCAAGCATCCGGTCACACAAATCATAGAAATGAAATTGTTAGTATAATAGAAGAGTTAAAAGAGGCGGGAATCATTGAATAAAGTCAGTTCGACAATGTCGAGAGATAAGTTCGGTCGTCACATTCAGCACAGAAATCTATACTTTTACGATGACTATGATTATTTTAATCTTCAACATAAACGATTAGCCAATCTTCTATTTGAAGAGGATGCTGTCAACAAGACCCTCCTTAACAAAGAACTTAATAAGATTATTTACCGACTTTCCAAACACCAAAACTCTGCTAGTACAAATATAGAAATAGCAAATGAAATTATTGCAGACATTCAAGCTGAAATTGATCAACTCTACTTTTCTCTAAAACTAACTAAACCTCCGCCTAAACCTTCAGTTAGTGAAACTGTCTCATTTAGAGAGGTTCAAAATGACCCGGAAGAAAATAAACAGTTCGATTAAGGCTCAAATAGTCGACGAGTTGCATAAGCCTGCACGAATAAATTTTCGAAAGCGTCGTGTAATAGTAAAAGGATTGGATGATCTTCATCAGGCCGATTTAGTAGAAATGATACCATACTCTAAAGTAAATAAAGGTTATCGATATATTTTAGTAATTATAGATGTATTTTCAAAATATGTTTGGTTAGAGCCTATAAAAACCAAAACCTCTAAGGAAGTTACTAGTGCAACTGAAAAAATACTATCTGAAAGCGGTAGAATTCCGAAGAACTTGCAGACAGATCAGGGTAAAGAGTTTTTCAATAAAGATTTTCAAACACTAATGAATAAATATAAAATTAACCATTTCTCAACATTTAGTTCAAAAAAAGCGTGTGTCGTTGAAAGAGTAAATCGTACACTTAAATCTATTATGTGGAAGATGTTTAGTTTGCAAGGTTCATACAAATGGCTTTCTCTATTATCTCAAGTCAGTCACACCTACAATCATAAAAAACATAGTACAATTGGTAAAAGACCGGTTGATGTGAATAAGAGTAATGAGAAGGAAATTCTCAATCAAGCCTATAATCATATAAAAATGACCGATTTAAGTAATGTAAAATTTAAGGTTGGCGATCCTATGCGAATTAGCAAATATCGAACAATATTCGATAAAGGATATACTCCCAACTGGACTAATGAAATATTCACAATCGATCAAGTTAAATTAACTAATCCTATTACCTATCTAATAAAAGATGTTTCCAATCGGTCTATTCAAGGATGTTTCTACGATCTTGAGCTTCAAAAAGTTAAATATCCAGACATACATCTCGTTGAACGTGTAATAAAACGAAAACGTAACAAAGTGTTTGTAAAATGGCTTGGATTTTCAAATCAGCACAATAGCTGGATTGATGCTAAAAATATTGTCTAAATTACCACGTTGTGATGACTCATCACTTAATTTTCATCGGTGCTATATAAACCTGATGTGCTGTAGTATTTTTATCATTCTCCTGTACACGTTCCTTCCAAAAACATGGCAGATTTCAACCAGAAACTTTGCAACTTAAATGAGGTTAAAGAGTGGGGAAATGTACGAGATTTGAAGATTGACGAAAAATATCTAATAATAAATGTGTATCGATGTCCGACTAAATACGGCAATAAAGTGGCGGTGGAATTGGACAACTTCAGATTCATTCTACCAGCACGCTACGATTGCCTAACAGATGCTGACTTGCAACAATTAGGAAAACGTCGCTACAATATCATCTCGGGTGGAAAGTGTGGGAGCAGCACGAAACTGGTCTTCGAGGAAATCGTTCAGACAGAGATGACATCCGTAGCACAATAATTAGCTGATATGTATTTATAGTAATTTTTATACATGTATGTTTTAGGTAAATAAATACAAGTATATTTACATTGTTGTTTTATTACACCATTGTGCGTCTAACAGACATCAGTACTTGACAAATTTATTTCAAGATCATTTTTGCAGATCAGCACATTTTAATCTCTAGACTCTAACTGTATTAGCAAAAACTTCCAACTGTGCTGATTTTTCTTAAACAATGGGTTTCTTTGTTTGATTTTTTTTGCAGATCAACACATTTTTAATCTCCAGACAACAATAGCTTCATTGTTCTCGAATTTCGTGCTGATTTTAAAACAAGGGATGCCATTGTTCAACAACATCCTGCAAGAATAGACATGTCTGTCAGACGATGAGTCACATCCGGTCGAGCCTGAGAAAATTTTGATAAGCGTAACAATAGCTTCTGATTTACTGATAACAACATCCTGCAAGAATAGACATGTCAGCATCCCAGACGCTCGAGCGTGGGAAAATTTCAAAAACTACACTTTTAACCCAAAAAATTCCCGGAAGTGACCGAGGTCAATGACCCCGACTAGGCCACGCCCACCGGCTAGGCCTGTGACCTTGACCTCGGCTAGGCCCGTGACCTTGAAAAAAGTTCAAGGTCAAATGTGAGCCAGAACGCCTATAGGTACTCTACTGTGTACGATTCTCTTTAGTGTTTAATAATAAAAAATGTTTATAATTATTAATTACCAAGGCAAAATAACAGACCAAATATTTAAGGTTAGGTTCTATTAGTCATTAGTGTCTTGTCAGGTTATAATTTTTTGGTTCTCTGATTTAATAATACACGTGCCTCCTAAAATTTCATAGCTAACTATCAAAATATTTACTTCGCTATTCTCATAGGAGAACTGTACATATGACATTTTATTTTTTGCACTACTAGTCTCAGAACGCATCGTTATTGGCCTATTTTTAGGTCGTGAAGTTGATTTTCTCCACCAAGGGAGAGAAAGTAAAATAAACAATTTTCACCGTGGTAACTAATAAATTGCTAAGTTACCAAATATGACTATTTTAATTTTGAGGTTTTAAAGAGCTGTATTGTCAGGTTGACAGTTAAATATTTTCGAAATTTGTTGGAAATTTAGGTATTAAGATGTTTGGTAGTGCAAAAAATAGTATATACACCACGGTAGCGAATCGTCTTATAACCTTTGCGCTTTAGATACTTCGCGCTGCGCGCTCAGTATTTAATATGCGCTCAGGTTATAATACTGCGCTTCGCTACCTTGATGTATAATATACTATTATTTATCTAGTATAAATCTCAGTCTTGAGCAAATTGCCTTGCTTAATTCAAATGTTGACATCAGATTCGTGAATAGTGACATTTTTACCACGTTGTTGGAAGTTTATAATGACCCCAAGCTGGAGTCATGCGTTGAAGGGGCGATGTACCTTTTATTGAATTCTGAAGAAAAGGCAACTTTGTTTTTTTATTTCCGTATATGACTGCCGGTTATATGATTTAAACTATCTCATCGTTTTCTATAGAGTTTTGCTATGTAACGCAACACCATCATTATCATCCATATAAAGCTCATTTTTAATAATTGCGGTTCGAACGCCTTTCGCTTTTTTTTGCGAAATCACCCTCTTCATCAACTATGTAGGGTTCAGCACCCGTTCCATAGAACTTCCAAATGATCTTACTACCATACTCATCTTTCATTCTATCTATTACAGATTTCATTTAAAGTATATCAAAACGATTATTGGATGGATACTAATTGGATGTATCAAAATACTCAACGCTTTGTCATATCTTCACAAAAATTATCTGTAAATAGTGCTACAATTAAAGAGTCAGTGCCGGTGTACGCCAAAAGTGCCGTATCTCCATATTTTTCTTTAATAAAATATAATAAATGTTGGCAAGCTCCGTCAACGTTCACATTTTGAGAAGTAAAGTTGCATAAAGAATTAATAAAGCTTTTTTAAAAAGTCAAAACGCCGTTAAACTGTGTTAACTGGTGCAGTCTTTCGGTGATCAAAAAGGCATTTCGCGTTTTGAGTTTCAACTCTTCAGTGACCGAAAGAACTGTCCATCACCGAAGCCGCTGGGAAACCTCAACAAGGACAAGCATCGCCTGAAGTTTGAAGAGTACCAGACGCGTTCCGAAGTCAATCCAGAATTGAAAAGCCGAATTCTACCCCTTCAGAAACCAACATCGCTGAGACGGAGGACAAGCATAACCAAAGGCCCAAGCATCGTTGGTTCATGAACCACCTATCGACGACACCGCAACATGAAATTTATGTAAGAATATGAAATAGTTATCAAAGTGAAAATTGAAAATTAAAATTGATACTGACATATATTTAATAATTTAATTTTACGAGCATTTAATTACTCTGTACGCTCAAATAATTTAATTTCTCAGAAGAAATAAGCTGCTGTGCGAACTTGTAATTAATAATTGCATTTTAGTTTATAAGTTCATCTAGATCGTGGTAAGTGAGGAATTTGGTGTATTGGTTACCAATACTTAATTTCCAAATTACTCACGATTGTAGGCACCCCGTAGGACCCTCACTAACATAAAATAAAGTGAATTTAAACGCTGGATTCCTCAGATTCAGAATCCTTGCAATCACATAGCTTTACTGACGACGAATACGGAAGTAATCATTAGGAATCCAACAAATTATTTTGATTTAAACGAATTAAACATTTTATTTGAAAATCTTGAAATGGATAATAATAATCAACTCACGTAAACATGCCTGTACAACCACCATTTGCCAGATATCCTACAGGATATACATCATTATTGAATGGAATCCCCAAGTACGAAGGAGATCCTTCAGAACTCTTCCAGTAAATAAGAGCAGTTGAAGACATATTTAATCAATTTTGGCAATAAGATCCCGGACCATATATAAACAAATTAATACTCTCTGCTCTGACAGCAATCCTTATTGAAAATTTCGGTGATCAAAGATAAGAATTAAATTTAAAAATAGATTTATCTCGAGTTAGGCAACAAGCTATGGAATCTCCTATCGAGTATTATAATCGCTGTAGATTTCTATTAGCGATATTAAACTCAAAAATTGCCCTCAGTGACGAACACCAAGTAATAAAAAATTATAAGCTTCTCATCAGTTAGGTAGAAACCTACCGCCACATACAAGATCTAACTTTCCTCCAAGACCCAATTTCCAAAATAACTTTAGAACGAACAGTTTTATGAGACAATCAAATCAATCGCGTAATTTTCATGACCAGCAACAGTTACATCATGCCGAAGTAGCCGAATCATACGCAACCTATTCACCTGGAGAATATAAAACCCAAAATTATGATTATGAATATCCCGAACAAGAAAAATTATTATGAATACCCCGAATTTGACGAAAACGAATTCCAAGAATTAGAGGGAACCCCAGATTCATAATTTAACTCACTGAAAAAAAGTGATACTGCATTTAATTTAGGAATGGACGATTTTAGATGATTTCCCCGATTTAGTCAGAAAGTGCTGGCGCTTCAATAATTTATCTTTTAGCTCGTTTACCGGATAGCCGCTCGCCCTTGTCGCTGAGCGTTTAAGCCGGAGCAACCTTTTGTTACCGTCTATCGTAACCCCTCGCCATTTCCAAGGAATACCAAGGCCAACCCATTACGTCTTTATTGCTGACAATGCATGTCCGCTTATGGAAAATTTAATGAAACCACTCCAACAAAGATTAAATTATCAAAATCGTATATATAACTATCGTCTTTCAAGAGTGAGAAGAATGGTGGAGAGTAGATTCGGCATTTTAGCAAAAAGGTGGAGAGTTCTGTTGAATCCAATTCATTTGAGCCCAGGAAAAGTTGAATTAATTACAATAACCTGCCTTACATTACACAATTTCTTGGCTACCGAACATACACGAAAACATAGAAACGAATTCCAATATAAATTTGCAACAAATAAATAATCAGGTTGACAACAACTCAACAGGTATTGCTGCGAGAGGATTTGAAAACTTATTTTAAATCACCTTGAAAAGATGATGCACTTAATTAAAGGTGGAAACTATTAGACATATAAAATATACTTGTATTTTACATAATTATATAATTATTCACGGTTCTGCTCTTAAGTGAATTCATGTATTGCATTAACAATATGAGTTTAGTACCATGTAACGAAGATATTGAATGCTGTAAATAAACTTATTATACACTTATTACATGAATCGATATTAATGACACTTAACATTACTGTAATTGCTTCCGGTTCTTGCATTTTTTTCAATAATTTATTAACAGTTGCCAGAATATCTGCTTTCGGTTCAGCCCTCACTTCCTCCACATCAATTCTATTTAACTTCGATGTCGTTATTTATTCTTAACTCCATATTTCCACACTTCCTTCGCCATTCTCTAAGGACTTCATTCAAGTAGATTTTAAACGATTATGTAGCATCCTTGTCGTAGCCCCTTGCTGGCTTGAAATTCGCAAGTTAACGCCTCCCCAACCTTGACAGAGCTGAGACTCACACAATCGTTTGCTACCTGTATTCTTCGTTACCATCACTACCGGACTAGAATACGGAGAGCTTGAGTGTTGTATGGTTAAATTATTATGTAAGCGATCCACTGTTTCACGTAGCTCAAGTTTATCCATTTCGCCAACCCTATAGGGTCTGCTAGCAACGTTTTTGTCGGATGTTAAGACAATTTTCATTTCGATGCTGGGCACCGTACCTATTCCAGCGGTATTATCGGAAAAACAAATACCTAAAGCTGCAATTACATCACTTATGAGCAAGAGCTTGCCAACGTTTATCTGTGTCGAGCAACCAAGCTGATTCACAGTTCAACCCTGTCGATTTTAACTGCACAACAAACTGTTTTTGCTATACGGATTTCAGTACCACCAAAGGTAAGCAATATTTGTCCAGATGGCAAGCGCCGTGTCTCTAACTTATGGTCTTGGCCCTCCTGTTCTAGCGGAGCCGCAGAGACCATCAGAGCAGAACGACGTGTCCTGTGAAAACACGAAAACGTAAGCGAACAGAAAATAAAAAACTACATGGGATGAGACAAAGTGGTGATCAATACCACCTGAAGTAAAGTGACCGTGCGATCAACGAGGTGTCTCAAACTAAGGCCAAAAGCGCGGCGCAGCAACGTGCTGTCCAGCGCGCCCTGGTGGATGAGGAGCGATGTGGTGGCCAACGCCATTTCAGTGCAGTAGCAGCGCGCCAACGTGGTGACTAATGCCACTTCAAAGAAATATCAGCGCGGTCAATGTGGTGCTCTAGCGTTTCTAGGCAAATGAGCCGACAGCATGCAACACAATTGCTAAGCACCCCAATTCGAACGAGTGATATCTTTTTTCCGTTAACGTTGTATGTTTACTATAATAGCCGACAACGGTTTCAACATCATGGGAACATCTTGAGGACCCAATCGGCTCAAATCCGCATAACAAATAATATCCTTTTGCAGATTAAGTTCAAGTCACTAAGGCTTCTTGGAGTGTTCGAACGGCCTGCTCATGCTCAGCGTTTCAATACCATGTGGTTCCTTTTTTAAAATAAATTTGCTCGAGTACGCGACTTGTGAGAGAACCGCAGAAGAAACTTCCGAAAATGGACCACCAAACACAGGAATTGTCGCACCTGGTGAATATCTTTGGGAGAGGAAAATCTACAATCGCTTTGATTTTCTGTTGACTAAGTTGAACGGTTCCGTCATTTATAGAATAACCTATGTACTCTATTTAGGTTTGGCTACTAAAACACTTACCTAAGTTAAGGGTATATTATTGGTTCTGAATCAGTTTAGTACCTCCTTCAGGGTTTTGACTCCCTGGTCAAAGTTCTTGAAGGGATTAGCATATCGTCTAGATATACAAGTAAAACGGAGGTAACCCAATGTCCAAGGCTTGTTGCAATACATACGGCGCATTTGACAGACGAATTGGTACTCTGAAGTATTCAAATTTACCTTCAGGGATTAGATAAGCAGTATACGTGATGGAATCGAGCGACATTTTGATTTGGAGATAGTCAATAAGAGGGCGAGACTTGTAAAATACTGATATCCCGAAAGTCGGTCAATCAAATTCTCTATTATTGGTAACGGCTCAGGATCTCGCTCAATAATTTTGTTCATCTTCCAATAATCGACACAATCGTTTGCCACCTGTATTCTTTGTTACAATCATTAACGGAGAGCTTGAAGGTTGTATGGTTCCATTGTTAAGTAAGCGATCCACTATTTTACGTAGCTTAGGCTTCTCCATTCCGCCAAGCTTATACGGTCTGCTAGCAACATTTTTGTCGGATGTTCTGACAACTTTAATTTCGATGTTGGAAACCGTGCCTATTCCAGCGGTTTTACCGGAATAAACAAAAACCTAATGCTGCAATTACATCACGGTGGCCATCGAGCTTGCCAACGTTTATGTGTTACGAGCAACCAATCTCATTCACAGAGGGAGTGTAACAAAATGTTAAACAGGGACCAACTCGTTCGTATTTGACGGCAGGGTCCTCTGTCGAGTTCTGACCGGCCAGTACACAACACCAGAAAAACAGATCGCAACTTCCACTAGTTCAATGTTGAGTTCAAATCTTTCAAAAAGTAAGCGAACTATTTCTAAACAAACATGACATTAATTTTATCGGAAACAAGTTTAACTCTTATAATTGTGCAAAGAAATTAACTTGTAATTGCATCAATATTTACTTCAACGCCGTCGATTTTAACTACACAACAAACTGTTTTTGTTGTACGGATATCAGTACCACCAAAAGTAAGCAAGATTTGTCCAGATGGCAAGTGCCGTGTCTCTGACTTATGGTGTTGGCCCTCCTGTCCCAGTGGAGCTACAGAAACCATCACCTACACTGTTGGAACACATACGGCCCATTTAACAGAATTTAATAGAGGAAGTGGTACTTTGAGGTATTCAAATTTACTTTCAGAGGTTAGAAAAGCAGATCGCAACTTCAACTAGTTCAATGTTTTGTTCAAATCTTTCAAAAAGTAAGCGAACTGTTTCTAAACAAATATGACATTAATTTTATCGAAAACAAATTTAAATCTTATAATTGTGCAAAGAAATTAACTTGTAATTGCATCAATATTTACTTCAACGCCGTCGATTTTAACTACTCAACACTCTGTTTTTGTTATACGGATTTCAGTACCACCAAAAGTAAGCAATATATGTCCAGATGGCATGTGCCGTGTCTCTAAAGCTGCAATTGAATCACTTATGACCACAACACGGTGGCCATCGAACTTGCCAACGTTTATGTGTTTCGAGCAACCAATCTCATTCACAGAGGGAGTGTAACAAAATGTTAAACAGGGACCAACTCGTTCGTATTTGACGGCAGGGTCCTCTGTAGGGTTCTGACCGACAAGTACAACACCAGAAAAGCAGATCGCAACTTCCACTAGTTCAATGTTGAGTTCAAATCTGTCAAAAAGTAAGCGAACTATTTCTAAACAAACATGACATTAATTTTATCGGAAACAAGTTTAACTCTTATAATTGTGCAAAGAAATTAACTTGTAATTGCATCACTATTTACTTCAACGCCGTCGATTTTAACTACACAAAAACTGTTTTTGTTATACGGATTTCAGTACCAACAAAAGTAAGCAATATTTGTCCAGACGATAAGTACCGTGTCTCTGACTTATGGTGTTGGCCCTCCTGTCCCAGTTGAGCTACAGAAACCATCACCTGCACTGTTGGAATATATACGGCGCATTTAACAGACGAAGTGGTAATTTGAGGTATTCAATTTTACCTTCAGGGGTTAGAAAAGCAGATCCCAACTTCAACTAGTTCAATGTTTTGTTCAAATCTTTCAAAAAGTAAGCGATCTGTTTCTAAACAAATATGACATTAATGTTATCGAAAACAAATCTAAATTATATAATTGTGCAAAGAAATTAACTTGTAATTGCATCAATATTTACTTCAACGCCGTCGATTTTAACTACTCAACACTCTGTTTTTGTTATACGGATTTCAGTACCACCAAAAGTAAGCAATATATGTCCAGATGGCATGTGCCGTGTCTCTAAAGCTGCAATTGAATCACTTATGACCACAACACGGTGGCCATCGAACTTGCCAACGTTTATGTGTTTCGAGCAACCAATCTCATTCACAGAGGGAGTGTAACAAAATGTTAAACAGGGACCAACTCGTTCGTATTTGACGGCAGGGTCCTCTGTAGGGTTCTGACCGACAAGTACAACACCAGAAAAGCAGATCGCAACTTCCACTAGTTCAATGTTGAGTTCAAATCTGTCAAAAAGTAAGCGAACTATTTCTAAACAAACATGACATTAATTTTATCGGAAACAAGTTTAACTCTTATAATTGTGCAAAGAAATTAACTTGTAATTGCATCACTATTTACTTCAACGCCGTCGATTTTAACTACACAAAAACTGTTTTTGTTATACGGATTTCAGTACCAACAAAAGTAAGCAATATTTGTCCAGACGATAAGTACCGTGTCTCTGACTTATGGTGTTGGCCCTCCTGTCCCAGTTGAGCTACAGAAACCATCACCTGCACTGTTGGAATATATACGGCGCATTTAACAGACGAAGTGGTAATTTGAGGTATTCAATTTTACCTTCAGGGGTTAGAAAAGCAGATCCCAACTTCAACTAGTTCAATGTTTTGTTCAAATCTTTCAAAAAGTAAGCGATCTGTTTCTAAACAAATATGACATTAATGTTATCGAAAACAAATCTAAATTATATAATTGTGCAAAGAAATTAACTTGTAATTGCATCAATCTTTAGTTCAACCCCGTCGATTTTAACTACACAAAAACTGTTTTTGTTATACGGATTTCAGTACCAACAAAAGTCAGCAATATTTGTCCAGATGGCAAGTGCCGTGTCTCTGACTTATGGTGTTGGCCCTCCTGTCCCAGTGGAGCTACAGAAACCATCACCTACACTGTTGAAATACATACGGCGCATTTAACAGAATTTAACAGACGAAGTGGTACTTTGAGGTATTCAAATTTACTTTCAGGGGTTAGAAAAGCAGATCGCAACTTCAACTAGTTCCATGTCTAGTTCAAATCTTTCAAAAAGTAAGCGAACTGTTTCTAAACAAATACCTATGACATTAATTTTATCGAAAACAAATTTAAATCTTATAATTGTGCAAAGAAATTAACTTGTAATTGCATCAATATTTACTTCAACACCGTCGATTTTAACTACACAAAAACTGTTTTTGTTATACGGATTTCAGTACCAACAAAAGTAAGCAATATTTGTCCAGATGGCAAGTGCCGTGTCTCTGACTTATGGTCTTGGCCCTCCTGTCCCAGTGGAGCTACAGAAACCATCACCTACACTGTTGAAATACATACGGCGCATTTAACAGAATTTAACAGACGAAGTGGTACTTTGAGGTATTCAAATTTACTTTCAGGGGTTAGAAAAGCAGATCCCATCTTCAACTAGTTCAATGTTTTTTTCAAATCTTTCAAAAAGTAAGCGAACTGTTTCTAAACAAATATGACATTAATTTTATCGAAAACAAATTTAAATCTTATAATTGTGCAAAGGAATTAACTTGTAATTGCATCAATATTTACTTCAACGACGTCGATTTTAACTACACAAAAACTGTTTTTGTTATACGGATTTCAGTACCAACAAAAGTAAGCAATATTTGTCCAGATGGCAAGTGCCGTGTCTCTGACTTATGGTGTTGGCCCTCCTGTCCCAGTGGAGCTACAGAAACCATCACCTGCACTGTTGGAATATATACGGCGCATTTAACAGACGAAGTGGTAATTTGAGGTATTCAATTTTACCTTCAGGGGTTAGAAAAGCAGATCCCAACTTCAACTAGTTCAATGTTTTGTTCAAATCTTTCAAAAAGTAAGCGATCTGTTTCTAAACAAATATGCCATTAATGTTATCGAAAACAAATCTAAATTATATAATTGTGCAAAGAAATTAACTTGTAATTGCATCAATATTTAGTTCAACCCCGTCGATTTGAAATACACAACACTGTGTTTTTGTTATACGGATTTCAGTACCACCAAAAGTAAGCGATATTTGTCCATATTGCAAGTGCCGTGTCTCTGACTTATGGTGTTGGCCCTCCTGTTCCAGTGGAGCTACAGAAACCATCAGCTACACTGTTGGAATACATACGGCGCATTTAACAGAATTTAACAGACGAAGTGGTACTTTGAGGTATTCTAATTTACTTTCAGGGGTTAGAAAAGCAGATCGGAACTTCAACTAGTTCCATGTCTAGTTCAAATCTTTCAAAAAGTAAGCGAACTGTTTCTAAACAAATATGACATTAATTTTATCGAAAACAAATTTAAATATTATAATTGTACAAAGAAATTAACTTGTAATTGCATCAATATTTACTTCAAAGCCGTCGATTTTAACTACACAAAAACTGTTTTTGTTATACGGATTTCAGTACCAACAAAAGTAAGCAATATTTGTCCAGATGGCAAGTGCCGTGTCTCTGACTTATGGTGTTGGCCCCCCAGATACTCCCAGTGGAGCTACAGAAACCATCACCTGCCCTGTTGGAATATATACGGCGCATTGAACAGACGAAGTGGTAATTTGAGGTATTCAATTTTACCTTCAGGGGTTAGAAAAGCAGATCCCAACTTCAACTAGTTAAATGTTTTGTTCAAATCTTTCAAAAAGTAAGCGAACTATTTCTAAACAAATATGACATTAATGTTATCGAAAACAAATTTAAATTATATAATTGTGCAAAGAAATTAACTTGTAATTGCATCAATATTTACTTCAACGACGTCGATTTTAACTACACAACAAACTGTTTTTGTTGTACAGATTTCAGTGCCACCAAAAGTAAGCAATATTTGTCCAGATGGCAAGTGCGGTGTCTCTGACTTATGGTGTTGGCCCTCCTGTCCCAGTGGAGCTACAGAAACCATCACCTACACTGTTGGATTACATACGGCGCATTTAACAGAATTTAACGGATGCAGTGGTACTTTGAGGTATTCAAATTTACTTTCAGGGGTTAGAAAAGCAGATCGCAACTTCAACTAGTTCCATGTCTAGTTCAAATCTTTCAAAAAGTAAGCGAATTGTTTCTAAACAAATACCTATGACATTAATTTTATCGAAAACGAATTTAAATCTTATAATTGTGCAAAGAAATTAACTTGTAATTGCATCAATATTTACTTCAACACCGTCGATTTTAACTACACAAAAACTGTTTTTGTTATACGGATTTCAGTACCAACAAAAGTAAGCAATATTTGTCCAGATGGCAAGTGCCGTGTCTCTGACTTATGGTGTTGGCCCTCCTGTCCCAGTGGAGCTACAGAAACCATCACCTACACTGTTGGAATATATACGGCGCATTTAACAGACGAAGTGGTAATTTGAGGTATTCAATTTTACCTTCAGGGGTTAGAAAAGCAGATCCCAACTTCAACTAGTTCAATGTTTTGTTCAAATCTTTCAAAAAGTAAGCGATCTGTTTCTAAACAAATATGACATTAATGTTATCGAAAACAAATCTAAATTATATAATTGTGCAAAGAAATTAACTTGTAATTGCATCAATCTTTAGTTCAACGCCGTCGATTTTAACTACACAACACTGTTTTTGTTATACGGATTTCAGTACCACCAAAAGTAAGCGATATTTGTCCAGATGGCAAGTGCCGTGTCTCTAACTTATGGTGTTGGCCCTCCTGTCCCAGTGGAGCTACAGAAATCATCACCTACAATGTTGGAATACATACGGCGCATTTAACAGACGAAGTGGTACTCTGAGGTATTCAAATTTACCTTCAGGGATTAGAAAAGCAGATCCCAACTTCAACTAGTTCAATATTTAGTTAAAATCTTTCAAAAAGTAAGCGAACTGTTTCTAAACATATATGACATTAATTTTATCGAAAACAAATTTAAATCATATAATTCTGCAAAGAAATTAATTTGTAATTGCATCAATATTTAGTTCAACGCCGTCGATTTTAACTACTCAACACTCTGTTTTTGTTATACGGATTTCAGTACCACCAAAAGTAAGCAATATTTGTCCAGATGGCAAGTGCCGTGTCTCTAACTTATGGTGTTGGCCCTCCTGTCCCAGTGGAGCTACAGAAACCATCACCTACAATGTTGGAATACATACGGCGCATTTAACAGACGAAGTGGTACTCTGAGGTATTCAAATTTACCTTCAGGGGATAGAAAAGCAGTATACGTGATGGAATCGAGCGACATTTTGATAACCACTTAAGAGGTCGAGACGTGTGAAATACCGGTTCTGCTAGCAACGTTTTTGTCGGATGTTAAGACAATTTTCATTTCGCTGTTATGTGCCTACTTCAGCGGTATCATCGGAAAAACACAAACCGAAAGCCGCGATTAGATCACTCAAGTATGGCTACGTTTCGAGCAACCAACTCATTCACAGCGGGCGCGTAACAAAATGTCAAACAGGGACCAACTCGTTCGTATTTGATGGCAGGGTTCTCTGTAAAGTTCTGACGGACTAGTAGAACAACACCACACAAGCAGATCGCAACGTCCACTAGTTCAATGTTTAGTTCAAATCTTTCAAAAAGTAAGCGAACTGTTTCTAAACAAATGTGAGATTAATTTTATTGAAAACAAATGTAAATCATATAATTGAGCAAAGAAACTAACTTGGAATTGTATCAATTTTCCGTTCAACCGCGTTGATCTTAAACGCACAACAAACACTTTTTGTTATAGCGATTTCAGCCCCATTCATCGTAGCACCGATGTAATCTCTTTATCATACATTCCAAGTCGAACGCATCTTGTGCTATTAGGTACAACAATAGCACAATTCGAAATTGTCACATTTAAATACTGTGCAGGGCAATAGATGATAAAATTTCACTCGCTTGCGACGCGAATGAATTATTTGACACTGACAATTTACAATTGTCAGATTTGAAAGGTTTTATTTTCTTCCATAACCCAATGAACAGGTTCTACCAACCTCTTTGAGAACAACTTAGAAGTAACTAAATATTTTGCCTGTTAATGGCGGATATTCGCGTCGACCAATAGCGGCGAAGACATCCCTATGGCCACACTGTCTTGTATATAGTCACTGTATATGTAACCAGAGCCAGTGTATATAGGAGAGTACCGCCACGTCCGCCATGTTTGTTCCTCTGACATATGCGTCACTTTGAGGTTTGTAATGCTAAGTACACACGTAGACACTTTTGTGTCTAGACTTTAGTCTGTAGATAAAGTATCACTGTGTGTACGCCAACTAGACTAGTGTCACTAGAGTGAGTGTCGTATCTACCGACACTGCTCTAGCAATCTGAGACATCGCTGTGTGAACACATAGTACACAAACTTGTCGAGACCTGTATAAGTGTACCGGCAGTCTGGAAATTTATTGCTACACTATTCCTTCTTTTTCAATATGTCGCCGTCCCAGCAAGTAGTGTGGACCAAACAAAAAGTTGTAACTCTTATTGAAAAATACGAATCGTTTCCCGAATTATGGGATACCAAAAATAAAATTTATAAAGATCGCACCAAAAAGCAAGCTGCGTTAATAGTATATTTCAGACCAAGGTAAGAAAGTGCAGTCTTGCATACCGAGCGCAAAGTTTATAAACCGAGCCGAAGGCGAGGTTTGTATTTGCGCAAGGTATGCAAGAGCACTTTCTTAACGAAGTTTGAATACTATTTTTTTCCCAGCCGGCCTCAATGGAGCAAAATTTGACTCTATAAAAATAATTCAACAGACTGTTAAAGTTGTTAAAGGTGACAATATCCTGCAAAATATGCAGCACGTTTTCCGATTTTATGCTGTTCTCAAAATGTTTCTAAACAGTTTTATTCATAAGTAACTCTGAAAACTTAAAAATTTTGTCGTAAAAAATCGCTTTACTATTTATACTTTTTGAGGTTATGTCCACTGAGGTCAAACTGTCAAAGCAGTTTTGGTTGCATTAAAAAATAAAGCGCGGGCGCCCACGGTGATTTTTAGCCTCTCCTGTCGTGAGTACGCATGCGCGAGATGTTAATTTAATTCCTTAGAATGAAGGGCCACTCACGGGGCCACTTAAGGTTTCGTACTTACCTGCATCAAAAGGATGTGAACACTCACAGAATGCATTCCTAATTCCTCGTATAAACAGACTGTAACACAAGTCATAAAGTCAATTATCCGTCAACTATCAATATGTCAGCTGTCAGAATCAGCACGCGTCAGCAGTCAGCTAACATGCGGTACAGTCTCTTCATAAAAATTGCATGATTTACTTTCTTACCTAGGTGAGAAAAACGAACTTTCTTACCTCAGATGAGGTGAGCAATGCCTACTATTCTAACCGGCTGGGAGAAAAAGTAATTTCCGAGATTTTTGAAACTACTGTTGCTGAAATAACTAGAAAGCTACATAATTTGAGAACGCAAATGAATAACGAACTCCGAAAATTAAAAAAGCGGAAAAGTGGTGATGGAGCGGATGATGTAACTTTCAAATCTGGTTGGGAGTTTTTTTATGCGTTGCAGTTTTTAATCGGTGGGATGACTTGCAATGAAACAACAACAAGTGTGGTAAGTTAGTAATGTACTTCTTCCCACTGGTTTTCATTAAAATGAACTGCTTTTGATATGCTCCGTTTTAAAGAATTTTTTAATAGAAAAGCTTGTTCAGATCTGTTTTTGCAGCCAATAATACAGCAACCCGTCATTTCAGACACTTAGATAAAAGTGCAGCCCCAAATATTTGAATAAACAAACACAAATTATTACATTTTCAGTGACAAGTTTTAATTTCAATTAGGCATTTGTCAAATTTGATTAATGTGAAACTGTTTCTAGGGCAATGAGTATTCAAATATACAACGCGCGTGATCCACCAATCACAATGAATTCCCTCGTTTTCTCAACTCTTATGTAACTACATACAGGGACTCTATATGTAACTACGGTGGCTATATAAGGACAGTGTGGTCAATTTTAAAAAAGGCAGCCATTAAGAGTCGTCTCTACAACAACCAGCCACGCCCTTAGGTATTGTTCTGTGCAAGGCATGCTAAATTGTAAGACAAACGTCACATTGCTAAATTATGACATAAACGTCATTTTATACGGACTGGACATATGTGAAATTCGGAGATGCTTTGCAGAGCGGCAGAGCGCTGTATACCCACGATCGCGAAAATTTGTGCTATATGAGGTGGCCAAAAAATGTGCAGTGTATCATTAATTTTACAAGATATCAATAATATTACTTAAACAGAATTAAACGGCAAGAGACGATGTGAAACGTAAGGAATCGCTGCCAGTGATTAAAAATCCTCGTTAACGAGCAACCTAATATTGGAATATAGGTAAAGGTGTCCTTTTTTATCTTCTTTATTGTGTTTTTGTACATAGAAAACGAAAATTAAAAACATTTTGCGTTGATCGACACAGAGATTACGTACAAAAACTCAACAAAAAAAAATTTTATATTCATAATCAAACCGTCGTATTTATTCCACCAGTTAATTTAGAGGAATAGAATGTTCAGTGTTACGTAGCCCATAAATTCTCTTTAATTTGATGCAATAATCTTTGGCATCAAGACATTTATATAGTTTATTATAGCTTTTGATTTGGACTAATGCGCAATTTTCGCAAAAAGCATTTTACTTTAACTGGTTGACATTTACTTATGCAAACGAAAATTCGGCATTCGCTTAAACAGAAGACTGTAGAATTTTATGAGGATTATTTCATTCCATTTCATATTGGGGCTACTTTCAATAATAAAGGACTTAGAAGCAATTTTGTGTGACTCTGTGTGATTTCGTAAAACGACTCTTAATGGCGGATTTTAAAACAACCAATCAGAAACAGGACCAAAATTGACCACACTGTCTTTATATAGCCACTGTATATGTAACTAATCGCATACGCCATCTATCGTTAATGCTGTGTAATTATTTTTAACCTTCCGGGGCTCGCTACGCGGAGTGTCAGTCCGCACTAAAAGGTTTTTTAATTTTATTTGCGCACCCCCCACTCTGCGATGCTGTCGCCTTTTGTACCTTCCTAAGTCTGCTTGCTGGGTGTTAGTTCAGAGTTGCATTTTGATAGGTGTGTTTGTTACGTTTCTATTGACGAATGCGGAGTATCAGTCCGAAGAGACAACGTAATGTATTGCTGGTTTCAAGTTTACATCATGATGACAATATAGATTCAGTGACAAATAAACCGAAAATAATAATGGACTATAACGCCACCAAAGGTGGCGTCGATACTGTCGATAAACTATGTGCTGCCTATAACTGCGCGAGAAATACTCGCAGGTGGCCAATGGTTATTTTTTATTCCTTATTAAACATTGGCGCAATAAATTCTATGGTAATACATTCAATAAATAATCCTGAAAACTCTTGTAGGCGAAGAACATTTCTGCGTACTCTTGCCTTCCAATTATTTGACGGACACCTTCGTGTGCGTGCAACTGTAGACAATCTTCCATAGGCTATGCGTATAAGAATTAGAGAAATTGTTGGAATTGAGTTAACTGAACCTATTGCTCGGGAATCTAAAAGTACACGAGGTCGCTGTGCTTATTGCATCAGAAAAAAAAATAGGCCAACCCGATATTCATGCAGAAAATGTGGAAAATACATGTGTTTAGAGCATTCCACATTTATTTGTGAAGATTGCTATTCTGATGAGGCCAGGATTGTTTGAAGTGTTTAGTTTTCAATAATATTTAGTTACATAGTTTTTGTTTTACTTTTTTACATTCAACTATATATTTTACTTTGAATTATATGTCGCATAATAAGACATTTGATATTTTTCCTGTATTAACATATATTTTTAAGTTTATTTAATATGGAAATGAACACAAATAAAGTTTATATCGTTTACACATCTGATTTCATTATCTGTAACGGAATTCGGCTATCAAACTCAGCAAAAAGCCATTTTTAACATTAGCGGACTCACAGTCCGCGGTGAGCATCCTTGTGCCATCAATGGGGCGCGAGTCCCGGAAGGTTAAGTTTGACCAGCGCACCGTTTCGCGCAGGTCTAATAGAAGCGTCGCCTAAGGAGCGATGCGCATAATCTATTATTATGAAGTTGCCTTTGCTACATGCACAATGGTTCTTCGCAATCAGCGGCCATTCCTGGTGTATTTCAAACAACAATAAATAATCAATTGGCTACAAAGTGTCTTGTGTTATTTACTCCAGTTTCGGTGGTTTTAACACCCAAGAATTATACATTGGTCCTCTGGATCTCGAATTAATTTCCACATTTTTAAATACATCCCTCGCCGAGTGACGCTGAGGTGCCAGCTTGTTCCCGGTCACTTACGTACGAGAGAAAATCATCGATCCTTTGGAAAGGAAATTGATTTGAAATTTTACATTCGGTAAGACGTTGTTTCACTTCCATTCCTCTTTAATTCTTTTATTGTGTTTGCAAATAATTGGATCAAGCAAGTACATTACTATTTGTTCCTTTGTTTCAAATTACGCGTGTTGGGCGTCTTGGTTTGCAAATTGCGTCATTCATTCTATTTATAGACCAGCCGCGTCTGCACATGTTTTGCTAAAGCACCTCTATAATACGAGCATGCTTGTCAGCCATACTGCATCACATCACAAAGGCGGTAAATTCAAAAAATTAGTTACTTTTCAGAAAATGAAAATATGTTAATGTCTATACGTTTAATAGTACTAATTTGAGGCTGAACAACCGGTTATGCTCGA
The DNA here is from genome assembly GCA_940337035.1 of Agriotes lineatus. NCBI lineage: Eukaryota > Metazoa > Arthropoda > Insecta > Coleoptera > Elateridae > Agriotes > Agriotes lineatus. Next base: position 259,886 of record CALNHX010000791.1, read on the forward strand.
AGATTTTGAAATCGAAAAAACAGAAAAGACCTAAATAGTTCATTAAAAAACGAATAAATGTTTTAGGCTGACCTTATATCCAAAAAGAAGTATTCCTTAGTCTTGAAATAGACTGATTTTTTAATAAAGAATATGAGAGTCAACGCATAAAGGGCAGAAAGACACAGGAAAACGAACACAGTTGGCAACTCAAACACAAGGTTAGAAGCTAGAACAGCGAGCATAGATAATATAACCGACAACGAATGAACTGTTTGACGTTGTAGGGTTATGTTTTGGTTGCATCATGGCCACCAACATGTAAACGCGAAAGTACTGTGATGCAAGATTTTATTCAACTTGTGCGACATGCGTCTGCTTGTATTATAAAGGCGCGTCCACACTATGTCGATCGACACCGATCGACAAAGTTGATCGACAATGTCGAACAAGTCTGGACGATGGCGGGCGCGTCAGACGGTGAAGTAGGCGTGCCGTGTATTAAGTACAATAGAAAAGTGATTGAGGACGGAAAAACTATACAATGTGACGGAATATGTGCGAGAGTGTTTCATGCAAATTGTGTAAAAATAACTTTGTCGAAACTCGGTAAGATACAAGAACTGCGTGAGTTTGTGCAATGGTTTTGTGGTGATTGTAAGCAGCTGCTGAATAACCTGAAGATAGTTACAAACCGGAACACTACAGCTACGGAAATAGAATTTAAACTGAACCCTACCATAGAAGAAAAAATAAACAACATTGATAACGTCCTAGAAAAAATCGACAGAATGGATAAAACTATAAAAACGAGCTTAAATAATATACATTTTCCAACCAAAACTTATGCCGACACTATTAAACAAGAATACGGAAAAATACAAGATTCAACCTCTACTAAAATAAACTGCCCGGGAATTCTGATCAAACCAAAACAAGAACAGTCGTCTCAAATAACCAAAGTTGAAATACAGAAACGAGTAAATCCATGCAAAGCAAGAGCTGGAATTACAGCAATAAAAACAATTAGCAAAGGTGGCGTAATAATTAAGAGCAATGACCCAGAAGCAACTGAAAGGCTAAAAGAGCTTGCAGAAAAAGATATTGGTGACAAATACACAATTACACTGACAAAAATGAAGAATCCAAGACTAATAATTGCAGGGTTGGAAAAAAATTACACAACCGACGAACTAATGGAAGACTTGATAGCCCTAAACCATTTCATCACTGATGAAGATAAAATTAAAATCACCTACAGCCGCCAACAAAAAAAAACAAAAAATGGATTCTCTACTTAGAAGCAGTTGGAACCACATTCATCAAATTAAAAGACCGAGACGTAAACATTGGATGGAGATCACACATGGTAAGAGAAGACTTGAACATATTAAAATGCTATAAATGTAATCAATATAATCATAAAAGTGCAGCATGCAAAAATGAAATTATCTGTAGTCACTGCGCAAGTAACCACAATGCCGTTGACTGTAAGGTCATCCACGAAAAACCAAAATGCACAAATTGTATGTATACAAATACCAATTTTAAAACTGAAAGGGATATTTACCACACTGCAGACGACGTAAGTTGTCCTACATATAAAAGGAAAATTGACATAGCTCGAGAACAAACAAATTATAACACAACTGACTTATAGCTTAACATATTAATTAATTAATCAATATATGGACCAATTTATAAGAGATTATAACGTAATTGACATAAACACACAATATGCAGACAATATAGAGCAATGTATAAATAAAATGAAAGAAATGGAACATAAAAATAAACATCTGCTTAACATTTACCATCAAAATATTCGCAGCATTAATAAAAATCATAATGAATTATTAGTACACCTCAGTCAGTTTCAGTGCCAATTTGATATAATAGTACTCACGGAAACTTGGCAAATAGATAATCCAAACATTTACGATATAGATGGCTACGAGCTAGCTTACAGCCATGGGAATTTCAATCAAAACGATGGCGTATTAGTCTACGTTAATAACCAACTAAATCATGAAACAAGTACACACACACTATAAACAATATTCAAATATTAAAAACATCAATAAGCTATGCAAGTAGGAAAATCAGTATTACTTCAATATATAGACCGCCAGCTACCTGCCCCTACTCTTTTAATAATGAACTCAGAACATACATAGACACTCTTCCAAAAAATGACACCTACAGTTTGATCATAGGAGATATAAATATTGACATTCTCTCAGATGCAGAATATTCACAGGAATACCTAAACATCTTATATGAACAGGGGTATACATATCCATCAAAACAAAAGAAAACCTACAGGAAAACTGTACTCCTATCATTCTAAAAAGTAGCATCACAGACCATTACTCTACAATAGTTAAAATAGTATCAGAAGAATCAAAACTAAACAGCCAAACTCCTCCAAAAACTATTACCAGAATAGATTAAAAAACTACAATAAATTATCTATCATCACTCAACCTAGAACAAAAGATGAAATCAATGAGCATAGACGATGGAACAAATTATCTCATAAATAAAATAAATATAGCAATAGAAAACGCAACAAAGACGATAGCTATAAAATCCGCCGAAATAAAAAGGAAGGAATGGATAACACCCAGTTTAATCAAATCAGTTAATAAAAAACAACAGCTATATATTCTCTGGAAATCTAATCCTATTAATAATGAACTCAAAAATGAATACATCACCTACAAAAACCACTTAAATATGCTAATAAAAACCGTGAAAAATAATTATTACAGAAATAAACTAAACAACTCAAAATCAAGTAAAAATTTGTGGAATACCGTCAAAACCTTAACTACGGGTAAGAGAAATGTCAATAGAATAAAAACCGTCACAAATTCGAATGGCATAAAAACCACAAACAAAACAGAAATTGCAGAAGCTTTCAACGAACATTATATCAACATAGGCAGCAGACTAGCTAATAAAATTAAAGTACCCACCAATTACTCGCCTGCAAAGAGAGAAAAAAACCCGAATTCTATTTTCTTATTCCCAACCAACGTAAATGAAGTTATGGAAGCTATCGCTCAACTCAAACCCAACAAAGCACTCGCAATTGATACCATAACATCTGAAACATTAAAAAGGCTATGCAACACAGTCGCTGGACCAATCAACATAATAATAAACAAAATTATGAGTGAAGGACATTGCCCAGAGGCTTTTAAAATCGCCGTGATAGTTCCAATCTACAAAAGCGGAAAGAAAGACAAACCAGAAAATTACAGACCGATCTCTCTAATATCCAGTGTGGCCAAAATATTTGAAAAAATTATAAAACATAGATTGGTGAGCTTCATTGGAAAAAATAATTTAATCTCACAACAGTTTGGATTTCAAGAGAAAAAATCCACCCAAGATGCAATCACCTTGCTTACAACTGAAATCTATGATGCACTAAATGACAGCAAGCCGTCTCTGTGCATTTTCATTGATTTGGCCAAGGCTTTCGACACCGTAAATCATAGCCAACTAATCGACATACTTCATGACATTGGCATACAGGGAACAGCAAACTCATTATTCAAGTCGTACCTGGATAATCGCCCACAATACACCAAAATAGAAGACATACAAAGCAGTAAAAGAGCGGTCGAAAATGGAGTCCCACAAGGAACGGTTCTTGGGCCAGTGTTATTCAATTTGTATGTTAACGATCTATTCTCCCTTACAACCAGTGGAAAAATAATCGCCTACGCCGATGATACTGCAATATTTTACAAATCAGATAACTGGAAAGATTTAAAGCAAAAAGTAGAACAAGACATGACAAATATTAAAAAGTGGTTTGATTACAAGTTATTGACCATCAACTTTGAAAAAAACAAAATACCTTCCATTTTCTTGCAGAACAAATATCCTGCCATACTTTCACCAGATAGAATTATACACCAGCGATACTTTACGAATAAACTGTGCGCAGTCTGTCAAATACCTGGGGTTACAGATTTACTGTCACCTTAGATGGAACACACATGTAGATAATTTACTAAAAAATCTTCGAGGCATCATTTATAAATTCAAAATTCTCAAGGACATTCTGAATATCAAAAACCTAAAAACAATCTACCACGCTTTAATAGAACCTCTTCTTCAGTACGGAATCATGCATAGGGACATGCTGGCTACACGCTTATAAAAAAATTAGAAGTCCTACAAAAACGATTTATCAAAATCATATTCAACAAACCATACAACTATCCTACCGATATGTTATATGCAGAAACCGGCTTGATGGATCCCAACCAGCTATATTTTAAAAATCTAATCATATACCAATATAACCATTTGTCAGTAGCAACGCATATCGGACATACCTACAATACACGAAATAAAACCAATAATAATATAGAAATACCTAGAGCTAACAAGACAGTAAGCAAAAGATCGGTGAATTTTATGGGAACACGATTCTACAACCTAATACCACTTCAAATTAAAAAAGAAAAACTTAAAACATTCAAACAATCTGTACAGAAATGGATAATAGAAAACAAATGCCTCATTTTATCTGAAATTAAAAGACTAAGTTAAAAGTGCAAATTACTTGTAGTGTAATAATTAGAAATTCTTTTATATTATTAATTAAAATTATTCAACATCTTATATCAAGTTAGTACATGTAAGTTCTATCAATATTATAGTTGTTTCTTTAGCATTATATAATTGTAAAATAGTGTGTAAGTTTTTAAACTCACGCACAAGCTATGCTTCCTGTGAGTATGTATCTGTTTATTTAGGTATGTAAAACTGTGCAACCAAATAAACCATTATTATTATTATTATTATTACGTGTCGCTCGACATTGTCGAATGGTGTCGAGTCGAACGCAACCCGAACCAGGTCGGTCCGGATCAAAGGCAGTCGAGTCGAAAGCACCAGTTTGGAAAGCACCAGTTTGGACGTGTGGATCTTGTAGCTGCTCTTTAAAAAAAAGTTTTCTACTGTGCTGTTGTTTAAGTGAGTACAGTTTTATTGAAAATGAATTGGAGTGATAACCAAACGTCAAGCTTCATTGACATGTACCGTGATCGTTCTTACTTATGGGATGTAGGTGATGTAAACTATAAAAACAGAAACAAACGGCACGATGGTTTGGTGGAACTCGCGGTGTCATTTGGAATTGAAAAAGTGGAGGTGGAAAAGAAAATTAGAAATCTTGAAAGCCAATTTGCAAGGGAGAAAAAGAAAGAGAGCGAGTCGAGGAAGACCGGGACTGGAACTGATGAGGCTTACACAAGCAAGTGGTTTGCCTACAAAAGTTTGATGTTCTTGGCAGATAGGAACAAACCAAAAAACACTCAGGATACGGATGTAATTTGATATTTATATTTTTCAATCCAGGAGCTGCCAGTTGACAATAATTGGATTGTTGCACAAGAAAGCCATCTTTAGCGTCGCATTTGTGACTTACGGCAGCTCCTGGGTTAATATACAATAGTTATGATTAAATTACCTAATTTTTTTCACACTAAAGCAAAATACTTAATTTTTTACTGTATTACTAACATGTTTCCAAACCAATAGGGTTTCAAAAGAAGAGCCAAATACAGCATTTAAAAATCACTAATTTAATAATCAAAATTACAAAATGTGTCACATTACTTATCATATTGGAAGTGTAGTTCCCCTTGCGGAGAGACAAAGTATTCTGCAAATTTATCCCTAATTTGCTGAGCATCAATAGAACTTCTCCTTGGGACGGCAGGCAACTTACTTATCTGGCAAGTGGCTGGATCACGCCTCCATAGGCCTGAAAATACTTCTCCACTAGATGATTCCCTATCCAACAACCCAACTGAGCTGTAAACGTTTCTCGAACCGCTTTTCCTCAAGTAGTTATATAAATAAACTGCTGCCAATGTCACTTTTGTTGCTGTATCTGGTTCCAATAATAATGGTTTTCTGAAGACACGAAAACTGGAAGACATTATGTCAAATGCATTTTCGGATACTCTTCGAGACCTACTTAGTCGGTAGTTAAATATTCTTTGTTTTGTTCTTTTATTATGCAGTCCCGAGAATGGCTTCATAACATTAGGTGTAAGTTTGAAGGCTTCATCTCCTACAAAGACGTATGGCATCAGAAGGCTTGATTGGGGTAAAGGGCGTGGCTGGGGAAGGTGCATCATGTTGTCCTCTAAACATTCTTTAAAAAACGTACCATTGAAAACGCAACCATCTGAAATTCCTCCCTGGCAACCAACGTTCGCGTGTATAAAGTTATAATTTGCATCAACTACAGCAAGTAAGATAATGCTAAAAAACCCCTTGTAATTGAAAAATTCTGTTCCGGAATGAACTGGTTCTTGAATGCTTATGTGTTTCCCATCAATGGCTCCGACACAGTTGGGGAAGTTCCACTTCTCATTAAAACATTTTGCAACACTTTCCCATTCCTCTGCATTTCGCGGCATCTGTAAAGAAACAAAAACAGTCCAAGTAAATCCAATCATAATTGATTTTCTTCAACTCAAATTAAAATTTAAAAAAAAGTATTTTCATAAATAGTGGGTGTATAATTGTGTTTTTCTAGGGATCACAAGAGCCAGAATGTGAGGAACAACAGAAAGAAAGTGACAATGAAGAAAACGTAGGCCAGGCGGAGACATCAAAATGGAAAGACAACAATGAAAGTGCAAGTACACCACTGCATAAAGAAACATTTACCTCCCCGAAGACGCCAATTAAAAGGCGTAAAGGGACGCCAATTAAAAGGCATAAAGGAAGTTCAACTTCTGCCGTTGCGCATATCATGAATGAAGCGGTTAACCTATTGAAATCTCTCGATTCGAAGAAGAAAGACAAAGATGAGTATGATTCATTTGGCGAACAAGTAGTCATGAAACTGAGGAAAATTACTTCACCTCAAGCAAGGTTTGTAGCCCAACAAATAATTAATAAAACATTTTTTATTATACCTGCATCATAATCGCCGTTTAAAGCACGCCTGAGCGTGCGAATACAGGCGATTAAAGCTCGCGGAGCTTTAAAGGTTGTCAAGGAAACGACTGAATGCAACAACGAACATGGACGCGACAAAAACGTAAATAATTCTCGTAACTATAGTAGCAATATTATTATGCCCTCTCGATTTTTCACGACAAAAATTATTTCTAAGATTTTAGTGCGTAATTTATTTCCAGTATTGGAGGTATAATAAAAAATAGCGTAAAGTATTCGTGGATAACTGGTCTTTAAAACACTTGCTCTATTTCGAGCACTCCGGCTACGCCGTCATGCTCGAAAACTCGCGCGTGTTTTAAAGACCTTGTTATCCACTCATACTTTAATATCCTAATTTGAGGCAGAGATGGGGATGGTAGGTTACTCGTACAATGCCAACACACCTCAACAAACATCTCACAATATCTTCCCATCTACAAATCAAAATTATCAACCTCAGTTATCGCCCTACCCACTAACACAATCTCCCACGTTAAATTCACAATATTCATCTTCATCCTTTTCTGCCTCTCAGTCCCCTGCATCTGTTCGATCTGAGTATACTTCGGATAACTTGGGAGGACAACCTGAGTTTAACGAAAACGAGCTCCAAGAATTGTATTGAACGTATTTAATTTTATCTGAAATATATAATTTAATATTTTTATACTTTCAAATGTTTAACACTTTTTCCAAATTTGAGTTATAAACACATTTTGTAACCTGTAATTTAAATTGAACAAACAAAATATTAAAATAAAGTATTGCTATTACTGAAATGTGTATTTAATTTTCTTACCTTGACATAATCCTGAAGTGCTTCTACCAGGGCATCACAAACTTCTGAAACAATGGTAGAGATTGCTTGTTTTGAGATCTTCAACAGGTAGCTCAATGAAGTGTATGAATCGCCAGTTGCCAAAAAGCGCAGGGTTACTGCAAGGCGCTGGTTCACTGGAATTGCTTTTCTGAATGGTGTGTCTTTTTTAATTATGTTTGGCGCAATCATCTTCAGAAGATTTTCAAAATCGGAAACATTCATCCTAAAAAAGTTTTTAAAGCCCGCATCACATCTATATTCTAGATTTAACTCGTCAATCTCATCCAGCAATAAATCTTGCATAAATTCCTCCGCACTATACTTTTTTCTGCCTCGAACAAGGCTAGGCCGTACCCAAAACCTCCGCGGGCGACGACGTGGTTCTTGTTGGCTTCCAAAGATGGCAATAAGAATTGCAGCAGAAACCGCTACTGCAGCATCTTCATCGTCACTCATATTTTATATTAACTTAAATTCACAATGATTATTGTCGGTCGACTCGTCCACATATACTGCGGCTAAATTGACAAGTAGACAGTCGACTGTATCGAGCGATATTGTCGATCGACACGGTCGATCGACATAGTGTGGACACGCCTTAAAGGGCTCTATGTTTTGCTGTCGTGTCATCGCTCGGTAGCTAGGTTACGCGTTTGAGTCGACGCGTCGAGTTATTGCTAATTATTATTTTACGCCGTTCAAACAAATTAGTTTAGCGTCATTGCGCTATCATTTGGGTCGTTTGCAAAGTCAAACGAGTATACATTCTCGTATTCGTATCAAGCTTCGTTTCTGTAATATACAGGGTGGAACTAAATAATTTTATCGTAACAAAATTTAGCTTTAATTGAAGGTTGGGTTTAATTTATTTTTTCTTCGGTTCTTTGTTCATAAGTACAGATAGACAAGCCTTAAATAAATTAATTTTGAAACGCAGTGATTTGTGGTTTACATTGGAATCATTTGCAGAATATGTTGACAACGTCAAAGCTTTAGGTGCCCCTGAAAGCGAAACTGAACTAAAATTACGCATTAATAAGATTCAATCCCTTTTATCTCAATTTGAAGAGATTCAAAGGGAAATCGCGAGCTTTGATAACGAATTAGATAGGCCAGAGCGCAAACGTTTCGAATCATTTTATTATTGCACGTTATCCCAAGCCATAGATTTTTTAATGCCGTCTTTGCATGAACAAAGACCTAACCAATCACAACATAGCAACCCCAGTAACTAGTCCAGTCAATCTAGACCAAAAATGGGCAATCAGAGGAACTAAAAATACTAGTACCAATTTTTTAGTAATGTGTAGGGAACGGGGGGGGGGGATCCCCTGAACAAGAAAAAATAAAGTCCCTCCAAATCCCGGTGCCCCTGGGGGGGGGAAGGGGGGGGCTTTTAAATGTTCCATTTTTCAATTTTTCGCTTATAACTCAAACACGATGCGTTGCAGTGAAAAAGTTCTTCAGTACAAAATGAAAGCTTATTAAATTTGCTACACGTTTGGTTATATACGTTTTTACGAAAAACTGGACGGTTTTCGTACTACCGGCCCCGGAAAGGTGGTAATTTTCAAAAAAAATGTTTTTCACTCATGTTTTTCGTATATACAATATAATATATCCTTCGGACTCGCGTAATTGCCAAACAATATATCTCGTGTAAACAGAAATGATTATTTGATAATCAAGAACCCACTAGTTGCATTATATATGATAATTTTTCGGCTATTTGAGTTTGTTATTGTGTCGTTGGGGATCTACACTTTTCTAAACTATATTTGCACATACGGTTAGTAATTGTTATTGAACATAAAACAAATGAAAATTAAACCAAAACTAGCTTCTTTAATGGCTTAATCTAGTCTATTTTAAAGTGATAAGATCACGATCATTGGCATGATTAGTTTAATATACCTAACAGTGTATTTTTGTTAAAAATAAAAATCCAAGAACCTATTGAAGGTGACTATAAAACATAATTCGCGTTCGGTACTTTCCCGAGTCTGCTAGCACTATAAATAACTGGCATCGTTTGTTTCTCCAGAGCAAAATGCAGCCAAAATTCGTCGTCGGAGGAATACAGTTTAAGAAAGTTTAACCCTTTCGTCCCTGACGGTACTTTTGAGTCCGACCGACTTATATCACTGCATAAAAATGAATTTGCTGCTCTACGTCGTTTTACGGCTGACGGTACTGCAGAGTACACTTCAAGTAGGGTAAAGTTGCCTAATTCGTACCTGCGCTTAAATCGTACCTCCACGATTTCACATAAGCCGTGTAGAGACCCTAGAAATGAGAGTCTGGCCATTGGCCGTCGCTGGCCTGATGGGTTGACGCGAACCTCGTCCCTAAAATGGCGGCGCCAATGGTGTGCTCTCAAATATGGCGGAATTTCAAACTTAAATGTATAAAGGAAGTGACTCTTAAAATAGTATATTATGTTATTAGGAGCAAAAGTTATACTTTATGTGGCGAGGCTGGACGGGTTATCTGCCGAGCTTGCGAGGCAGATAAGTACGTATTATCAAATGGTCGAAATTTGGCAGACATCCTTTGGTAGATTTACATGATTTTTTTCATAAATTGAGACATCACGCTTGCAAAGTTACATAGACAAAATTTGTATTGACTAAACAAAATTTTATATTCAACAAAAATACTTTACTTGTGTGTAGGCTGTAGAAACTTGAAATTTCCGACAACCGAATGTAGAGGTTAAATACACTTGCAAAATTAGGTTAAAATTGTACGTAGTTTACATAATTCGAGATGGAAGGTTTGGAACAATTCTTAGCTCTACAGATGCAAAAAATGCAGTTGGTAACCAGCCAAATACAAGAATTGCAGAAGAAAGCAGCAGAAAGTACCGCATGTAGTTCTTCGTTCTTCGAATGTGTCATGGCCAAAGCCATTGCAGGTGGCTACAGGTGAGATTCGCCAAAGTTTTGAGCTGTTTAAGTCCAACTAGGAAGCCTACGTTGTTGCTACTGGAATGGACAGTTTGTAACACGTTCTTTCCTTTTACACCATATATCTGCTTTCCACCTGAGACCTTGAGTCCTTGTTCAACTTTATATCGAGATATTTAACTTTTTCCCCTTCTGACAATGGTACATTATTGATAAAAGCTAAAGCTGTGTTTTCTTTGCAGTTGATCGTGTTTCATATGGAAGTGCGGTTCTTCTAGGTATGATTTGAGAGGAATGTAGTATGGGAGACTATCATGCCACACTTTATTATATCCCTGGTTGTCATCAAACAACGCTATTATGGAGTAAAGTTTCTCCTCAAAGGATTAGTTGATTATAGTCGTCTACAGCAAGGACCTGCTATATGGTGGGCTGCCATCGCATGGTGCTTGCTCACTGTCTATCTTCGTAGTTACATCAGTGAGATACTTCCACATACTTGGACGACTCCCCACTTAACGCGTTCGAATTATACTAATCCGAATCACTGCAAACTGCATATTAATCAGTTATCTTTAATACATTACGTGAATGTTTACTGCAATAACTGCAACTGGAGATTCATAACGAACATTAGAGAGTAGTTTAGCGGCCGTAGCAAGGAGAAGATCTGGCGTTGACAGTTTTGGTAAAATCGAAATTATGTGTTGATTCATATAAATGTGCGTATCTCTGCATGATTTTTTCATATTTTATATTCTTCTGGGGTAATGAGAATGATATTTTACCCATTTAAATGGTTTTATCAATCAGAGCAGACTGGTACACTTCATTTTCTGTTTACTACTATGGCATTTCTTAATACCTATCTATAAGGTATGCAGGGCCTCTAATTTTAAATATAATTTTGTTAGATATGCCGTAAAGGTCACGGTTCACTCAACCTCAACCGTTGTGAGCCATTGACCTAAGAGTACAAATAGTCCAGTAGTATCAACGGCAATCATTCTATATTGAATAATTATTCAAAATGCTTCAATTCTCTGTTCCACCGCTGTTATTGCTTTTGAGGGGGATACTGTGCATGGTATTGGGGTAACTTGACTACAAATTAATATTGTTATAGCTCCACGTTGCGGCGTCTTTTTATTTAACATGCTATATCCCCCTTTAGACTGCTGTTTTTATTTATGCTATCTAATTAATTTAATTTAACCAGCTCAGTAACAAGGTGGCATTTTCTAAAATACAAACGTGAATTATTGATTACTTTCACATTAGAGATTTACTGTTATTTACAATTTTCCAGCTAAATATGAGTACTAACTTGTTTATTTACTATTTGGAGTAAGGTTAGGAAATCTGTAATTTTTAATATATCTTCTATTAGGCCCCTTTCAAACGTGAATACTGTATGCGAGACTCACTATGAGGAAGCGGGATACAGAATCGCAGTGAAAAATTCCAAAGGGGTGCAGGAAAGCTGGTGAGCTATAAAAAAAGAACTAGTTCATTCTAGTGAGCGAGAGGTTCTTAGAAATGAACCATGTTGTCCATATCCAGTACAAATACAAATTATTATTATTTAGTAAGTAGTTACTCACATAACTTACATTGATTGAAATCACAAAACAATACCTATAGTCCATTTACTTGACATCTGCACTGTCAGTGTCAAAATTAAAAAAAAATTCTTGACTATACCTCAAAAATAATGTGTTTTTTATTAGACTGTGCAGTAATTTAATTGTTAAAATGTGAAAAATAGCAGTGGTGCCAACATAATGTCAGTTTGACAGTGCAGACGTCAAGTAAATGGACTATAATTGAAAAGCTGAAATCTTGTAAAACAGCTGAGTTGACACGGTCGCCATTTTCGGGACCACTGCCGCCAATATTTCGCTAGGGGAATCTAGTTACTTCCGGTAAATGGCCTCTCATTTCTAGGGTCTCTAAAGCCGTGCAAGGCCGACTATATTAAATGTAAAACATAAAGGCCTTCCCAAACTGTACACTCGCTTGCGCCATCTGCTAACAAATTTGCAAACTATATTCCCTCTGAAATTTAAATATTCGAATATTGCCTAGGAACAGACCCAAAAAATTCTTCCTTCATATTTGAAAGATTACATTTTTGGTAGTGGTCTCTTTCACAATGGGTAGGAAATGCTTTCTTTGCCATAATAAAAATGCACCTTTCTTTCAAATACCAAGCGAATTAGAAATTCGAGAAAAGTGGCTCAAATTCTTACACGAAATTTGTGGTAGGTACAAGAAAAAACTCATGAGCTTTGTATTTATTTAAACAACTCAATTTATATTACAGATATAAGTAAAATTACAGATCTTACAGTATTGTGTACAAAGCACTTTAGAGAACAAGAAATTGATACTAGTTTTAAATATTATCGTTTAAAAAAAGGATCAGTACCGTCTATTTTTGTAAGTTAAATTGTCTGTTTATTTATCACTACCCATACCAAACAGTCTCTACATTTTAGAATTTTGTTAATTCACAAAGCTGTTCAAAATCCCAACCCAGGATCGAAAATTATGAACCAGTTTCAGTAAACTCGACATCTTCCAATGATATAGCTACCCTTCAGGAACAAATCAACGCTCTTACACTAGATTTGCAAAACACCACTCTAAAATATAAAAATTGTTTATCAGAACTTAGGGATATACAAAAATATGTCAATAACAATTTACCAACTTTTGAATCCTTAAAGAAAATTATTGACGATGCAGAAAACTCAAACGTAAAGGCTGTATTTTTGATGGACTGCATTCAAAATTATCCCAGAAAGAACCCAAAATGGTCAGAATTAACAGTACGAATGTGTACTGTTTGGAGGTTCTGTTCTCCTAAAGGTTACGGATTCTGCCGAAAGAACTTGACTGTACTGCCATCAAAAACAACTATTTCGCGTTATCTTGGCACGTTTAATGGACAAAACGAACTAATTGCACAACGTCTACAGGCTGAGATTAAACAGATGAAACACCCAACACAAAGGATCTGTTCATTAATAGTCGATGACATGGCCATAAAAGAAAAAATGAGTTATAGTCGTACAGAAGATCGAATTTATGGTCTTGATACATGTAGCACAAGTTTTGCTGGCCAAACTCCCATCATCGCTAACAAGATGTTATGTTTTGTGGTACAAGGATTGTCAAGCAGGTTTATCATTCCGGCAGGATATTTCTTTCACGCTTCGCTAACAACCGATGTTTATTATTCTTTGACAATGAGGGTACTAAAACTTTTAACTGACTGTGGATTCATTGTCCTAAGGCTTGTAACTGATAATTTTTCGTCGAATACTGCACTTTTTAAAATGCTAAGTGGAGGATCATCAATTCAAAATCAAATCGAACACCCGTTTCTTTCACCTTTACCGTTTTTTTTATCTTTTGATTTTTGCCATGCACTGAAAAACGCTAGGAATTTATTTCTGGATCGTGATATGTGTTCATCACAAGGAATTATCTCTTCTTCATATTTAAAAAAATTATATAACCTGCAAAAGGATCTACCAATTAAGCCTGTCCGTTATTTGACAAGAAAACACTTACATCCTACAAGTTTTGAGAAAATGAATGTTTTAAGAGCCATACAAGTATTTACTCCTGCTGTAACTGCTTCATTAAAATTTTTAAAAGAAGCCGAAGATGAACGTTTTATTGGCATTGATGCTACAGTGTTGTACATGGAAAACATGTACCACTTCTTCCAAGTGCACAATGTTTCAAATAGGTACCAATGCATTCGCACTTTAAATAGCGATATTGCACCTTACGTTCATGTTTCCGATGAAAGGCTACACTGGCTAAATATTACATTTCCGAGTTACATAGATGAAATACAAAACAGTTCTGTCAGTAGAGGCATGCAAGGATTAACAGATGAGACAGCGCATGCTTTAAAATTTACAGCACAAAGTACATATTTATGTATAAAGTTTCTGCTTCAACAAGCAGGATTTTATTATGTATTAAGCCGGTCATTTAGTTCCGATGCCGTGGAAGCAACCTTTTCACATGTTCGTCTCAAATGTGGTTCCAATGATACTGTGGATGCAAGATCGGCAGAATATTCATTACGACAAATCTTGCGTTGTGGGGTGGTTAAGGCTTCGTCTTCATCCAATACAGCTGAAAATGTAAGCTTTGTAAGCTGTGCACCACTTGAATCGAGTCTCTTGGCAACACCTAATAACACGGAAGAGCTGTTACTACCAATGCAAGTAAGAGTTCAAATTCAAAATTTACAAAAAAATAGTGTACCTGATGCCACTATTTATTCTGCTTCTGTAGCATTTGTAGCGGGCTACATAATTAGGAAAGTGGAACAGAAATTTGTATGCGATGATTGCATTTCGCCATTACTGACCAAGACAGTTCCGGGGCATCTGCTTCGATTAATTAGTTTACAAGATCCTGGAGGTTTGATATATCCTAATGGAGTTTTTGTAGGAATTGTGAAAAGGATTTCAGATCTAATACAGGAACTTTTGCCTTTTATACAATGTAATAAAACCTGTAATCAACTCACTGAGCTGATCGAACCATCTTTAAAACACAATCCTTTACTTTCTTGTTCACTGCATAAGAAGGAACTATGTACTACAATAATCCAAACAGTAGCAAAGCCTGTTCTTGACAATATATGCTTAGAACGCACTGATTCTGTAAAAAGAAAAATCGTTTGTAACAAACCGCTCAGTAGAAAAGTTCTAAAATTGTAAAACTGTTTATTAATAAGTTTTTCATTAATATATTTATGTTTAACATTGATTAAAGATATATTTACCTTACATTTTCTTTTAATAACAAAATTGTAATTGTGTAAACAAATTAGCCTATGATGTGACATTGACTTTGACTTTGACATAAAGCTAGGAAACCAACCAAATGTTTAAAAATTT
Organism: Agriotes lineatus; assembly: GCA_940337035.1. NCBI lineage: Eukaryota > Metazoa > Arthropoda > Insecta > Coleoptera > Elateridae > Agriotes > Agriotes lineatus. The sequence continues at coordinate 275,515 of CALNHX010000791.1, forward strand.
CTCCTAAAGGCGGCGCAAGCGAGTGTACAGTTTGGGAAGGCCTTTATGTTTTACATTTAATATAGTCGGCCTTGAGCCGTGATGCTAGTAAGGGCATCTGGTGGCAGAAATGGTGAGTCACAGTGGCCTACATGTTTTTAAGCTAATCGTGTTGTTGTGGGGTATCGCTCCCTCATAAATTATCGAAAAAGTAAGTTTTTAGGCTAGTTTTCAGTAAGATTTTTACGTCACTCGTAATGATTTTGTATAAGTTCTAGTTAAGATAAAGAATGAAGTAAGTTTTTGTGCAAGACCACATATATTTGCAGTATTATTTGTCATAGTTATTAACTGATCAGCTGTGCGGCAAATTAACGGCTACGTGTGAGCCTATTTCATACCAATAGCTTACGCGTAAATCGTACCGGGGTACGATTTAGGAAAACGTTATTTTTGGTTTCAATGTTTTGCATTTTTGTTTTGTTTTAGAGCAAAATGGCGAAACGACAGTATAACACCTGGTCTCAAAACGATATGGAAGAAGCAATAGAAAAATGTAATAATGGCGATTTAAAATTTAATGAAGCTTGCCGTGTTTACAAAATACCTAAACCAACTTTTAAACATCTTAAAAGTTTCAACTCAGAACAGAGAATTGGACGTCCCAAAGACTTAACTGCTGAGATGGAAACTCAATTAGTTCGACATATCCTTGAATTAGAATCTCGATTCTTTGGATTAACCATAACTGATTTACGCCGCTTAGTATTTGAGTTGGCTGAGAAATATAAACTCCCACATCGTTTCAATAAAGAAAAACAATTAGCAGGATGGAAATGATATTACAAATTTCTGAAAAATCATCCAGCAATTTCATTAAGAACCCCAGAATCAACTTCTATGGCTCGCTGTAAAGGGTTCAATAAAAAGTTGTTATGGAATTCTTTGATAAGTATGGAGCTATCATAGAACAAGAAAAGTTCACAGCAAGCAGAATTTACAATATGGACGAAACAGGTCTTAGCTCAGTCCATAAACCTGCTAAAATTTTGGCCCAGAAAGGAAAACATCAAGTTGGAACAGTAACAAGCGGAGAATGCGGGCAGAATACGACATGCATTTGTTGTATGAACGCCGCTGGAGAATTTATCCCACCTATGATTATATTTAAGCATAAAAGAATGACAGACGATCTTAGACGAGCTGGCCCACCTAACACTTTGTATACGTGCTCTGAAAGTGGATGGATAGTTGCTTCATTATTTGTAGAGTGGCTACAATTTTTTATAAAATGTTTGAGACTGGAAAATCCCAGAAAAAGCAGATCCTCCTGATCTTGGATGGACATTCCACTCATACAAAGAACTTAGAAGCCATTAGTCTTGCACGAAGTTATGGGATTATAATGCTTTCTTTATCGGCACACACAACACACAAGCTACAGCCGCTTGACCGATCTTTTTTCAAGTTACTGAAACACCACTTTAATAAAGCTAGTGCAGCTTGGATGCGAAATCATGCAGGGTCAGTAATTAAGCAAGCAAACATCTCTGAGATTTTGGGAACTGCCTATCCTCGATCCGTTTGTGTGGAAACTGCTATGCATGGTTTTGAGTCCTGTGGATTGTGGCCGTCCGATCGCCACAAAATTAGAGAGTATGTCGTTCTCGACGAAGATGATGGAATAAGGCCCGCAGTTGAGAAGACACTACCACGGGAAGTGCAAGTAATTCCAGCACAGGGAGGCTAGAGTTCTTCTCCGCAATCTTTACCGTCAGTCAGTTCTACTTCAGCTGGCATGAATTCAAATGGCAAGTAAAATCTTCCTGGTTCATTGTCAATTAGAGCTGAAATAAAAAGCATCTATCCAAGACTTCAACTTTCTACATGTCCAAATAAAATATCGACGAAAAGTAGGACAACAGGCACTCTAGTACTAACAGACAGTCAATACAAAAATGACTTGGAACAAAAGGTGGCTGAAACAAAGAAGAAGAGCGTAGCTAAGAACTTAACACCAAACAAGACTCTTAAAAGGAAAAACAGGGTAGAAAATAAGATAGCAGATAAGGACAGCAAGAAGAAAAAAATTTTCAAAAAGACCGACAGCTGGTTTTGCAATTTATGCAAGGAAAATAAGAAAGAAAGTATGATACAGTGCACCCAGTGCGAAACGTGGGCTCACGAGCTTTGCGCTGGAACAGATATCTATGTGACGATTATAACGACTAAAAATACGAAAGTACGATTCAGGATAACAGCGGTACGTTTTTGGGACATTCATCCTAAATCGTACTTTTTTCGTGTTTTTAATTTTTGTTTATTTCTTCAGAGGTCTTAATTTTTCGTTTCTGTTGGTTTGTAAAATCATTAACCCTATTAATAAAGAGTTTACTGCTGCTATTATTTTTTCTTTTGCATCAAATTTTGTTAAGTTACAAGCATATCTTCTTAAGCGGTACGAATTAGGCAAGGTTACCCTAGCCCCAAAAAACATATAAGCGTCTCGTAGCTGGGTTTCTATGGAATTTTGTCAGTAAATGGTCAATAACTGTTGAAATGTCATTGAGTGCAGAGTAGTGTAATTAGCGGTGAGTTTATTTTTACTAATTTATCACTTTGTACTGCAGTATGCCTGCATGCGACCTAGTATAGATTGGTCAGATTCTTCGTCTCTAGCAATTGCTGGGGTACTTCAGCAGCTACAAGATGGTATGTGGAAACCTTTAGCCTTCTGTTCAAGGAAACTCACCTCAGCAGAATGCAAATATAGCGTATTTTCCCGAGAATTATTAGCAATTTACTTTTCTCTTAAGAAATTTCGTTATTCTGTTGAGGATAAACAGTTTTCCAAATATACTGACCATCGCCCACTCACAGCAGCAATAACCAAATCATCTGGTGATCATCTTTCGCGCGATTTTCGCATGTTGCAATATATTTCGCAGTTTTGTAGCGATATCCGATACGTCAAAGGCTGTGAAAATGTTACAGCAGATGCTTTGACACATGTTTCATTAATTAATTTACCTAATATTGTTGATTACGAGGAACTGGCTTTATCTATAAATTTCACCAGACCATACATACCTGAAAAGCTCCGATATTGTATTTTCAAATCAATTCACGGGACAGCTCATCCTGGCATTAGAGGAAGTAGGAAATTGCTTTCCAAACGCTCCCTGTGGCCTTATATGCACAAAGATATTAAGGAATGGGTCAACAAATGTCCAAATTGTCAAAGACATTAAATAATTCGACACACCAAGCCTCCACTTTTTGCATTTGAAGAGCCTGACAAGCGTTTTAAACATGTTCACTTAGATATTGTCCATTTGCCGAAATGCGGTCAGTATAAATATATTCTGTCCATAATTGACCGTTTTTCTAGGTGGCCCGAAGCAATTCCTCTCGCTTTTATTACCGCAGAAGAGGTTATCACTGCATTTGTGAACAATTGAATATCGCGTTACGGAATTCCAAAGATTTTGACAAATGATAAGGCGCAAATATTTCTGTCAAAAAGTTGGCAAAGTTTTATCCCAACGCTTGGTATCCAAAATGTTCGAAGCAGTATATATCACCCAATTAGTCAGGGAATCGTAGAAAGGTTTAATAAAAACCCTTAAACAAGCTATTTCTACTACAGGTGCGTCTTCATGGGTTAATAACCTGCCTTGGATTTTATTGACTTTAAGGCCCGGTTGTATCGACATAGTTTAAACTAAAGTTCAACTGACCAAACGTTCAAAATTAACCAAGGTTCAACTTTTGATGCGTTGTTTGGTGTCGGATTAAGCGACAGTTAGCTGAACGTGCGGTGAACGAAAAATGCACTAAGTTGGCTGCACTGGCTGTCTTAATATTACGTCACCAAAGCTATCTAACCTCTAATAACATAAACATTCATTGCTTGCCGCACGTGCATTTGTGTTGGTTTACGTGATTTTACGCATGTTACTTAGTTTTGTAAAACATTTTTAACGTTTACGTGTTCCTAATTGTACATCAAGGTAAGTAGGTAAAATTTATTATTTTTCTTCAAAACTTCGTAAAAATTTGCAATAAATATTTGCTGGAAGTTGTGGAGGAAAATTTATTAAAATAGATTTACATGATTTCTTCGTACGTTTTTGAGATGGCAGAAAAAGAAAATGGTAAACGTAAACAGGAAGATGAAAGGCCGACACATAAGGTATGAGAATTTATGAAAATGCACGTTGCTTTTGTGATAGATCATAATTTCAACTCATTATGTAAAGTGTTCACAAGATTATTGCATGTTACTTTCTTAATGGGATAGAAGTAAGTGCCGCGGCCTGGGGAAACATGAATAGACGACGCTGGTGGCCTTGCCTTTTAAAAAAGAAGACGCACCACCTGTGGGAAGTCGTTTGGCTCCCCGACCGGCAAGAGGCCAAGATATTTGATAGTCCAAACCATGTGGTGCCATTTGTGGAGAAAAAATGGCTTGGTGAAGGTGCGACTGATCTACAGCTCAAGGCAGCATATGAGTTGGCTCTTCGGATGGCTGATGGTTGTTAAGGTAATAACATAGATTTACAAATACTACGTATAACTGGATAGGCCTCTTGGGGTTAATTGACAGATTGTTCGCAAAGAGTGTTCAATAGCCCTGTGCTGCTCGAATTATTGCGAACATTTATATCTGAACGGAACTTGGAAGAAAACAGTGGACGCCCTAGAAGCATTAGGCTATACAGCCAACGTAACTCATCAAGACAAGATAGACTTTGGCCAAATTCTCATCACATACCCATTCAGGCAGTTAATGGCGAAACATTTGTATGAGGTAAGATAACATTTATTTAGGAAGTTGCTAAGTTACCTACATAAAATGTTACACATTGCCCAATAGGCGTCCCGGCTGGTAGCTGTTTTTGTGTTTCTGCACAAATTTACCACCTTTCCTGCAAAGGGATCGTTCAAACGGAGGGTGGAATGCAGCCCACGTTTTGCACCGATTATCGGCTAACGGTGTTTAGGGGTGACGAAACGAAAATGCATCAGGAAGATGAAAGGCCGACACATAAGGTATGAGAATTTATGAAAATGCACGTTGCTTTTGTGATAGATCATAATTTCAACTCATTATGTAAAGTGTTCACAAGATTATTGTATGTTACTTTCTTAATGGGATAGAAGTAAGTGCCGCGGCCTGGGGAAACATGAATAGACGACGCTGGTGGCCTTGCCTTTTAAAAAAGAAGACGCACCACCTGTGGGAAGTCGTTTGGCTCCCCGACCGGCAAGAGGCCAAGATATTTGATAGTCCAAACCATGTGGTGCCATTTGTGGAGAAAAAATGGCTTGGTGAAGGTGCGACTGATCCACAGCTCAAGGCAGCATATGAGTTGGCTCTTCGGATGGCTGATGGTTGTTAAGGTAATAACATAGATTTACAAATACTACGTATAACTGGATAGGCCTCTTGGGGTTAATTGACAGATTGTTCGCAGAGAGTGTTCAATAGCCCTGTGCTGCTCGAATTATTGCGAACATTTATATCTGAACGGAACTTGGAAGAAAACAGTGGACGCCCTAGAAGCGTTAGGCTATACAGCCAACGTAACTCATCAAGACAAGATAGACTTTGGCCAAATTCTCATCACATACCCATTCAGGCAGTTAATGGCGAAACATTTGTATGAGGTAAGATAACATTTATTTAGCAAGTTGCTAAGTTACCTACATAAAATGTTACACATTGCCCAATAGGCGTCCCGACTGGTAGCTGTTTTTGTGTTTCTGCACAAATTTACCACCTTTCCTGCAAAGGGATCGTTCAAACGGAGGGTGGAATGCAGCCCACGTTTTGCACCGATTATCGGCTAACGGTGTTTAGGGGTGACGAAACGAAAATGCATCAGGAAGATGAAAGGCCGACACATAAGGTATGAGAATTTATGAAAATGCACGTTGCTTTTGTGATAGATCATAATTTCAACTCATTATGTAAAGTGTTCACAAGATTATTGTATGTTACTTTCTTAATGGGATAGAAGTAAGTGCCGCGGCCTGGGGAAACATGAATAGACGACGCTGGTGGCCTTGCATTTTAAAAAAGAAGACGCACCACCTGTGGGAAGTCGTTTGGCTCCCCGACCGGCAAGAGGCCAAGATATTTGATAGTCCAAACCATGTGGTGCCATTTGTGGAGAAAAAATGGCTTGGTGAAGGTGCGACTGATCCACAGCTCAAGGCAGCATATGAGTTGGCTCTTCGGATGGCTGATGGTTGTTAAGGTAATAACATAGATTTACAAATACTACGTATAACTGGATAGGCCTCTTGGGGTTAATTGACAGATTGTTCGCAGAGAGTGTTCAATAGCCCTGTGCTGCTCGAATTATTGCGAACATTTATATCTGAACGGAACTTGGAAGAAAACAGTGGACGCCCTAGAAGCGTTAGGCTATACAGCCAACGTAACTCATCAAGACAAGATAGACTTTGGCCAAATTCTCATCACATACCCATTCAGGCAGTTAATGGCGAAACATTTGTATGAGGTAAGATAACATTTATTTAGCAAGTTGCTAAGTTACCTACATAAAATGTTACACATTGCCCAATAGGCGTCCCGGCTGGTAGCTGTTTTTGTGTTTCTGCACAAATTTACCACCTTTCCTGCAAAGGGATCGTTCAAACGGAGGGTGGAATGCAGCCCACGTTTTGCACCGATTATCGGCTAACGGTGTTTAGGGGTGACGAAACGAAAATGCATCAGGAAGATGAAAGGCCGACACATAAGGTATGAGAATTTATGAAAATGCACGTTGCTTTTGTGATAGATCATAATTTCAACTCATTATGTAAAGTGTTCACAAGATTATTGTATGTTACTTTCTCAATGGGATAGAAGTAAGTGCCGCGGCCTGGGGAAACATGAATAGACGACGCTGGTGGCCTTGCCTTTTAAAAAAGAAGACGCACCACCTGTGGGAAGTCGTTTGGCTCCCCGACCGGCAAGAGGCCAAGATATTTGATAGTCCAAACCATGTGGTGCCATTTGTGGAGAAAAAATGGCTTGGTGAAGGTGCGACTGATCTACAGCTCAAGGCAGCATATGAGTTGGCTCTTCGGATGGCTGATGGTTGTTAAGGTAATAACATAGATTTACAAATACTACGTATAACTGGATAGGCCTCTTGGGGTTAATTGACAGATTGTTCGCAAAGAGTGTTCAATAGCCCTGTGCTGCTCGAATTATTGCGAACATTTATATCTGAACGGAACTTGGAAGAAAACAGTGGACGCCCTAGAAGCATTAGGCTATACAGCCAACGTAACTCATCAAGACAAGATAGACTTTGGCCAAATTCTCATCACATACCCATTCAGGCAGTTAATGGCGAAACATTTGTATGAGGTAAGATAACATTTATTTAGGAAGTTGCTAAGTTACCTACATAAAATGTTACACATTGCCCAATAGGCGTCCCGGCTGGTAGCTGTTTTTGTGTTTCTGCACAAATTTACCACCTTTCCTGCAAAGGGATCGTTCAAACGGAGGGTGGAATGCAGCCCACGTTTTGCACCGATTATCGGCTAACGGTGTTTAGGGGTGACGAAACGAAAATGCATCAGGAAGATGAAAGGCCGACACATAAGGTATGAGAATTTATGAAAATGCACGTTGCTTTTGTGATAGATCATAATTTCAACTCATTATGTAAAGTGTTCACAAGATTATTGTATGTTACTTTCTCAATGGGATAGAAGTAAGTGCCGCGGCCTGGGGAAACATGAATAGACGACGCTGGTGGCCTTGCCTTTTAAAAAAGAAGACGCACCACCTGTGGGAAGTCGTTTGGCTCCCCGACCGGCAAGAGGCCAAGATATTTGATAGTCCAAACCATGTGGTGCCATTTGTGGAGAAAAAATGGCTTGGTGAAGGTGCGACTGATCCACAGCTCAAGGCAGCATATGAGTTGGCTCTTCGGATGGCTGATGGTTGTTAAGGTAATAACATAGATTTACAAATACTACGTATAACTGGATAGGCCTCTTGGGGTTAATTGACAGATTGTTCGCAAAGAGTGTTCAATAGCCCTGTGCTGCTCGAATTATTGCGAACATTTATATCTGAACGGAACTTGGAAGAAAACAGTGGACGCCCTAGAAGCGTTAGGCTATACAGCCAACGTAACTCATCAAGACAAGATAGACTTTGGCCAAATTCTCATCACATACCCATTCAGGCAGTTAATGGCGAAACATTTGTATGAGGTAAGATAACATTTATTTAGCAAGTTGCTAAGTTACCTACATAAAATGTTACACATTGCCCAATAGGCGTCCCGGCTGGTAGCTGTTTTTGTGTTTCTGCACAAATTTACCACCTTTCCTGCAAAGGGATCGTTCAAACGGAGGGTGGAATGCAGCCCACGTTTTGCACCGATTATCGGCTAACGGTGTTTAGGGGTGACGAAACGAAAATGCATCAGGAAGATGAAAGGCCGACACATAAGGTATGAGAATTTATGAAAATGCACGTTGCTTTTGTGATAGATCATAATTTCAACTCATTATGTAAAGTGTTCACAAGATTATTGTATGTTACTTTCTTAATGGGATAGAAGTAAGTGCCGCGGCCTGGGGAAACATGAATAGACGACGCTGGCGGCCTTGCCTTTTAAAAAAGAAGACGCACCACCTGTGGGAAGTCGTTTGGCTCCCCGACCGGCAAGAGGCCAAGATATTTGATAGTCCAAACCATGTGGTGCCATTTGTGGAGAAAAAATGGCTTGGTGAAGGTGCGACTGATCCACAGCTCAAGGCAGCATATGAGTTGGCTCTTCGGATGGCTGATGGTTGTTAAGGTAATAACATAGATTTACAAATACTACGTATAACTGGATAGGCCTCTTGGGGTTAATTGACAGATTGTTCGCAAAGAGTGTTCAATAGCCCTGTGCTGCTCGAATTATTGCGAACATTTATATCTGAACGGAACTTGGAAGAAAACAGTGGACGCCCTAGAAGCGTTAGGCTATACAGCCAACGTAACTCATCAAGACAAGATAGACTTTGGCCAAATTCTGATCACATACCCATTCAGGCAGTTAATGGCGAAACATTTGTATGAGGTAAGATAACATTTATTTAGGAAGTTGCTAAGTTACCTACATAAAATGTTACACATTGCCCAATAGGCGTCCCGGCTGGTAGCTGTTTTTGTGTTTCTGCACAAATTTACCACCTTTCCTGCAAAGGGATCGTTCAAACGGAGGGTGGAATGCAGCCCACGTTTTGCACCGATTATCGGCTAACGGTGTTTAGGGGTGACGAAACGAAAATGCATCAGGAAGATGAAAGGCCGACACATAAGGTATGAGAATTTATGAAAATGCACGTTGCTTTTGTGATAGATCATAATTTCAACTCATTATGTAAAGTGTTCACAAGATTATTGTATGTTACTTTCTTAATGGGATAGAAGTAAGTGCCGCGGCCTGGGGAAACATGAATAGACGACGCTGGTGGCCTTGCCTTTTAAAAAAGAA